>JADDOH010016191.1:0-72954 GCA_016648135.1 Agrypnia vestita | reverse complement strand
AAATTTGCGGCATTAAAATGTTATACAATAACTGTCAAAATATATAAAAAGCAATATTTCTTAGTTCAAAATACAACCAACTTTTTTTTAAAAAAGTATTCTTATTCTTTTATGTATTGAATAATATGTTTTCTGTATATATTTCAAATTTTTTTTTTTTTTTTTTTTTTTATTTTTTAAAAAAAAAATAGAGATGTGAACACGGAATACGTGTCACATCAATATTCTTACTATTTTCAAACTAAGCTAAGCGCTTGTACTATGAAAATAGGACTAACTTGCTAGTCTGGAGTGAGGATCGAACCCGCAACCTTTGGATCACGAGGCCAGTGTCCTAACCACAAGACCAACAAGCTACTCGTTTTTTTTTTCAATATTTCAAATATTTTATTATATTTTATATTTTTTCCTCATTTTTTTGTAAAGCTGCTCATCTCCACACAGAAACATCCTAGTGAGATGTGCGACTCATTTCCTTTATATTTATGAAGTTAAGATCACGATTAGATTTAATTTGAAAAGTACATGAATGTACGAAGGGATCCCACCTCTAACATTTGGGCGTCTTTCGGTGCGTGTTGTGATGAATATAAACGTTGATAAACATGAATAAATGTCACGATGTGTGTAAAAACGTGTTGTGTAAGGATTAAAAGCAAAGAAGTACAGATCTAACATAGTGTAGCGTCTTGGTAGCGTTAATGATGGACATTATTACGTAGAGAATTATATTTTATACCACATCATTATTTGCCATAGTTCCCGTAGAGTTTGTAATGCACATCGTTACATAGAGGCAAGTGGTTTTTTTTTTGCTTTTTTACCATATTATTTTATACCTTTATACCTCATAATTATCACGCCATCTGGTAGTTATACATCATAATATGATAATATCGATTACAAGATTCCGTCCAGACAAACAGGTGAAGCTAAATAAGCAAGGTAACATACTGTCAATATTGCAAAGGTACAAATTTGACAGCTGTTTTAATAAATAAAACTTTTCAATGAACTTTACTAGTAGATTAGAATAGTTCCAAGTAGAAGTAATAAATATAAAATATGTATTAATATTGGAAGGAAAAAAGTTAGTTAAAGCTTTGGCAGAGAAACTCGAAAAGTCTACAAAGTAAATAAAAGGAAAGTAAATTGACAGGGTAATTAATACTCAGAACGAGGATTTCTTGCAACAAAAAGCGAAACATGCAAAATACGTTTATAAGACGTAAAAACTTATTAGTTATAGTGGAACTAATTATCAAAGTTGTGTAACTTCGTTAAAATATTTATTAAGGTAAGAGAATTTATTAATATAAAACATTAAAAATCAAAGGTATACGTAATTATTAAATTAATATAATTTTTTTAGATAAATAAATATGATTACTCCAGAATACTGTTAAATGTAATAAAATAGTTTTTTTTCATCTTTCTTCCTTTCTTTTAACTCGTAGCGTCTGCTTGCTTGACGCAAAAACTTTGGATGGATTTTTTACACTTTTCCCGTGATCCAAAGCTGAAACTTTTCAAATCCAAAAAGCGATAGATACCAGCGAAATAATCGATAATAATAAATGTGATAAATACCTGTTCCAAACATTGTCACGATTGTATTTCAAATTTATTTATAATGATTGTCAATATTGAAATAAAGTAAAGTAGTTAACGATTTTGAGAATAATATATATTGTATTCCCACGTGGATTTTTGGTAATTGGACTCCTTGAAATTCCTCCTTGAAAATCCTTGAAAACTAGGGGTGAATAAAACACCCACCCACTCGATTTTAAACACAACCTCGCTATATTTATTTCCTTTCCAAATTTGCACGATTGTATCGGAATATTTATTACATTGCTTTTTTCTGCGAAATTAAGATAAATTTTCCTCAATTTTACGGAATGTATTTATTCATCATCGTCATTATTTATTCAAGAGTTACAGAAATCACTAAATATATACCTTTACCATTAGGTTACCCGCGCGGCTTCGCACGCGTATATTTTTAGTAACTTTGGGTTATATTTTATAAATTTTTATATTACCCTTAACATTTTTTTAGCTCTTAAACTTCATAGAAAGTATTAAATATCTTTAGAACGCATCGCTCGACCATTTTTTCATCAACTTTAGTCGACACAAAAATTTATTTTATTTTAATGAGATAATATATAGCTTATGTCCACCCTGAAGTCTAGGCAACTTTCTAAGCAAAAGTATTAGTTCAATTAGAGATGTTAAAATCTGTGTTAGTTTTTTAAGCACTTAATATGGCTGTCAAAAATATTATTTTTATTTTTTGTTTGTTTTCTGAAGTTTTCTAAAAAGATTCGTTCAAGCAACTAAATTTACTTTGGACGATGAAAGTCTAGGTTGCATCCCAATTCTTTAAGAATCTTTACTACTTGCATATTATACTACGAATAACTTTAACTGATTCAAGACGAATAATTTAAATAAATGGCTTAATTTGCTTAAATTAAAAATGTTTTTTTTTCATGTAGCAAAAATGTATTGTAGATTGTGGAACTTACGTACCCACCATATTCACCATATTTCTCACTTACAAATTTTTGCTTGTCTCTTATTTAGTATGAACAACCATAAAAAAGGAAAGCGATTGAATATTGCCATTTTTTTTTAAAAAAAGGGATCGAAATCTCTTCACAGAACGACTCTAGCTGCACGTCGCAACCATTTTAGCCAATTAATATGAAGATACAGTCAACGCGCCGTGCTGCATCTCCTCCGCCGAAATGACCATATTCTGTTGACGACCGTTGTAGCCTCAACAAGTTATATTCCTGCTCCCAAGCCAACCTCAAAGAGTATTCAAATAAACCGCAACATCAAAGATTCAACGCAACGTAAGTCAAAGAGTGAGTATTACTTGCACTCGGTATTAACCTGCCCTGTTTTATGAGCTTTGCTGAATACATCCATTCGCTATTTTATATACGTGACCACTGAAACTGAACGCGGAAGAGTTCTCCCGATCGGCTGGGAATTCTCCTCCCTTCAAAACAAACCAAAAATAGAATAATTTATTCATTAAGCCGCTGTGAGGAAGTTCTTTAGACTGGATCTAATAAAATACAGGTTGTCCTCCTCAATGTTGCGTTCTTCACCGCCTCATCTACTGTACCGCTCACACGTCAAGGGATGAAATCTATCACATGTTAAATGCGGAATTATCATTTTTATTTCATCAAAAAAAATGAATTAATCATTTTATATTTTCGATATATAAACACGTTTGAGTGAGAGGTCGTAATTTTAGTTCTACGATTTAAAAAAATATGTATGAAACAAATAGATAAATATACAGATTTAATCTATCAATCGAAAACAAATGTTGTTAATATGACGAAATTAGTCTATCGCAGTTCCCCGAATCGGAAAAGTTTGTATCCTGGTGGTAATCAAATTATTTTTCGAGGGATAAGTTTTTCACTCAATATGTTTTTCTTTTTTTTCAATTGGTTGAGCAACTTTGTAGATTGACATTTTTAAAAATTAATTTTATTATTTGTTTTTATCTACTTTTATTCATTAATTACACCTACATGTTTCAAAAAAACTTTCCATCGTCAGGTATATATAAATGTCAAAATATCAAAATGAATGATGTCTTTTGTTCTTTGGTTTTCTAAATTATTTTAAAAATTATTATATATTTTTTTTAGAATTGAAGTTGTAGTTAAATTTAATTGACTATTAATAATATTTTATAAAAATTTAGGTGTAATTAATGAATATAAGTAGATTAAAACTTTATTATTTTTTTGTTTCTTTTCGATTCGTCTTATTTGTTTTAAATTATATACCTTGGTGTACGCCTTAGTAAAATGTCCGCGAAAATTGAAAATTAGTGTAATTTTAATTAGTTTAAGTAAGAAACAAGTGAAAGTAATCTCTAAAAAGCTGAAACAAGGTTTACATCATAGTAATATGACAGCGAAGTAAAACATAAATTTAATTACTTGCAAGAAATTCAAGGTTAAACTTATAATACGTACGTATTTTTGCATTACTTGACTGAGTTGTTTCGTGTCATGGTGGCGTAAGAAGAAAAATATGTTTTTGGATTTTTTATGTTCATTTATTTTTTGCGTGTTTACGTTTTGAATTTCTTCAAATAAGAGCTGAGCTAAAAATCATATCATAGATTTGTCTAGTATCTATTACGGAATTTATTAAATACTTCATCTGTGCTTGTATAGTTATATATGTATTGGTACATATGAAATCATTCTTTCTAAATGTTCCCGAAAGAAAACTAAAATCGTTTTGTATTTTAAATGTCCATAGTTAAAACACTGTTGAAAAACTTAAAATAATATTCCTTTTTTGTAATTTTTTCAAAAAGTGTAAAATGATTTTGTTGTGACATTATTAATTTAATTTTTAAAAAATAATCATTCTTTACACTGTTGAAAACAATTAATATTAAATTATTATTCACTTTCTAATGACAAATTATTTGTTCTAATATTAAACGTTTGTTTAATAATGATTTTAATGATAAACAGTACTAAAACGTATTTTAATTGCGTTAAAAAATAATAAAACAACCCATGCGGGAGAAATCTGAGATAATTACAGTTCAGTATATGTACTAATTTTAATTCCATCATCGTCCATCATATCAATGAAATAAGTTTATTTTCTTAACAGAATATACCTTTTTAAAAGCATTTGGATACATTCATTCGAAAGTCGTTTATAACCAAAATATATATAATTGTCACCTAAATTGTATCAGTTGTATTGTAGATGTTCCGTCCTACGATCTTATGGAATACGTAAAATATCGAGTGCTAAAAGTAAAATATTTTCAAGAAAATAATTTCTTTATGTTTGTGTATTTGGTAGTTTTTTTTTTTTAATTTGAATTTTTTCTTTATTATATATTCGACAGTAGTAAATAAATCTACCCTCAAGAATAAGATTAAAACCTTTGGTGCGTGATATATCTAGAAACGATTATTATTTTTGAATATTGTACTCGTATGTGGCCACGATAACAATAGCAAGATTAAATTCCAACGTTCTCAGTGGATAACATATTTTTTGTACAGATTATTAAACATATTTTGTGTCAAAAATGGATTTCACAATTTTGACACAATATCCAATGTCAACGCGTTTCAATATACTTAGTATTTTTTCAAACTAAACTTAACAACTGTGCTTTGAAACATAAGACTCACAAGTGAGCTGACCTTTTTGATTAAATTGCCTTAATGCTAGACCAAAGATATAGATTTTTTTTCATTCTTGAAAAATACAGGAGAGTCAGAATGTCTAAAAATTAATATTATCATAATACGATTAAATATTTAAAAAAAGAAGTTTTTTTTTTGTATTTCTTAGCTCTATTTAGGTCAAAATGTAGACAGATTTTGTATGTTAACAATTATATATTTAAAAAATATATTTGTGTTTGTTACTTATATATACATAGTAGTATATTTGTCACTTGATCTTTACTATCTACAATACGCAGTCATGCAAACTTCGTTCAATAAAGTTACTTCACATCAATATATACCTCTCTTTCAAGTATTACTTGTATGCCTCGCTTGCTCATTATATTGTGTCATTGTATAGTGACATTCATGTTTACTAGTGTACAGTTAACACCGAAGGGAGCCCAGATATTCAATGCGGGACTCCTACATAGAACTCCTTGTTTGGAGATTGGGTTACAGCGGTAAAATGTCCACCCTCGCGTATTTTTAAGACACGTTTATATGGCAGTTAAAATTAATCTACGAGTAAAGTAAAAAAAGGGAATTATAATTGACAACAAACTCAGGTGGCAAGGACATGTACATGATCTTTCTAAAAGGATTAGAAAGATAGTCTGAGAAATGTGGTAGATATTGCATCCCTTAGGACTGTATATGATTCCGTTACTCAGTCTCTATTATCCTATGGCATAATTGGATGGAGAGGGTGTGTTAGATCAGTCATGGATTCGCTGACAAAATCACAAAAATACATCATGCGTATAATCACCAAGAAATCGAGAATGTTTCCTTCAGATGATTTGTTTGGAAAATTTAACGTTCTTAACCCGAGGCAATTATACCTTAAAACCATATTTATAAAAGTCCACAAGAACAACGTAAATTTTAAGCATACACAACAAACACAGGTTACAAGGCTAGCAAATGCAATTAATTTCGAGGTACCTAAAATGAAAATGTCTTTTGGACAAAGACTATTTAATTTCACTGCCCCGCTTGTTTCCAACAAGTTACCAAATGAAACTAAAGAAATTATAATACACAAACTTTTTAAACACCGTATCACTGATTTTATAAAAATATCAGGTAGAATGTATGCTGAAGAAGTGATCCGCCCTTAACCTCTAAATAGGCAAAATCTGCTTTATATAATTTCTAGTATACTCTAACATAGTAATTATTTTTGTTTATTATCTCCTTAAATTATTGATTTTTTTATCTTATTTTTGTATTTATTTTTGTATATACTTAAATTTTTATCTTAATTTTATATGTATATTTTCTTTTCTTTTACATTTATGTATTCTTATGATTGTATATATTACTAAAATCTTTCTGTTTCATTTTTACTTTTTACTTCTTTACTTTTGCTATTTGTTACTATTACATAACTAGCAAATGAGAATAACTGCTACAGAACAGTTTTTTCCTAGTGTGGCAGTGATTAGTAACTTATATTAAAACAAATGTAAAATAAACAATTTTTTTTTTTTTAATATTTAAGAAATCGAAACGTTTTTTTTTAAATAGACGTTGTCCTTTCATTAAAATATAACAACATATGTGGGGTATAAAAGCTAAAGCAGCAATATCTATTTTATAATATAAGATCATTAGATATTAGTTCATTAATTATATTTTCGTTATAGACAGTTTTGGATAACAGATACGGATAAAAAATTGGCCTGCGCAGAAAGTTTTCGAGGTTATGAGTACCTCCCAGTCAAACTTATACAAGATAACAGTTTTCTCATTCCAATAATACTTCTAAAAACAAACATAATGTGGGTATATGAAAAAATAACATGGTCAAAGAGAGAATAAATCTCATCATTAAATAATTGTGTTGCAAAGGCACCTTGCAATAAAATTTTATGACGTAGCTTACCTTGCGTATAGTTTTTATGAAACAAATATAAAATATTAAATTTCAAAACATCCTCTGGCTATGAAAACTTTTTTAATGCATTCACATACCATGAGAACGTGAAACATTACAAATACGTTTTTTGCTGTTAAAGTAATGAACATCTATTTTTATTTGGTATTTGAACAAATATTGTAACTTATCATTTAAATGCATAATACGTAATTATGTCAATATTTTCATGCGAAAAAGTTGAATATCTTATTTTATTTTTTTACCTTTTTTATGGGAAACTAACAGTACATATGAAAATCAGATTACACATGAATATCAAATAGTATAGAGACCATCTTACAAGTTTTCACAGAATTAACATTATTTATTATTTTTGAAGCTTCTGCTAAACTCTATTTACAGTATGATTTAAATACCTCTGTTAGTGCCGAAATCACACAAAAAGATATTTATAAGCAGATGAAAAATAATTTAATATTAATCAAAAATTACAAATATTAAAAATAAATCATATGGGACGAAAACGTTAAAAATAGTTTGGGACTGAAAATCTTATATTTTTTAAGCAACAAGAAGGTTAAGAAGAATATTCAATACAAAATTCCCAAAATTATGACCGAAGTACCAAAAATTAGATTTTGACTTGCCAGACCTCACTTGGTAGTAAGCTTCC
This sequence comes from Agrypnia vestita, assembly GCA_016648135.1. Classification (NCBI taxonomy): domain Eukaryota; kingdom Metazoa; phylum Arthropoda; class Insecta; order Trichoptera; family Phryganeidae; genus Agrypnia; species Agrypnia vestita. Next base: position 65,141 of record JADDOH010016191.1, on the reverse strand, counting down.
GATACGAACGGACGTGCTCGCACTGCCCCTCGTGACAGAAATTTTTTAACAAGGCACCCTGAAGATGCCTGTTGTGATTCAGGCGAAACGTTGGTTGACGAATGATCCTTCTGAGGACCAGATTTTGCATATATAAGTGTATATATATATAGATAATATATATATATATATATATATATATATATATTGTGACGTAGCAACCTTTGTTCGTCACACCTCTTCGCGAAACCTCTGAAAAAATGAATTTATCGATCCCCGCACCAACGATCTGCACCAAAAATTGATTTCTAACCGCGTAGGTACCGCAAGCACTCTATGGAACAGAATAATGTCTTTGGTCTACTGCAAATAGTTTCACAGCGGTCGCGAACGGCGGGGACGAGATTACAAAATGGCATTCGGAATCTGACACTTGAGCACGCGAGATGTGAACCTTTCTGTGAACCCTCGTGTTAATAGGTAAGCTCATTCCGAGAGACGCAATTTGAAGTGGCATAAAGATAACATGTGAAATTACATGACTGGTTGTTAATAATGTCTTTCGTCTTAATAGAGGGTTTTTCCACGGGAGCGCTTCGCGCCATGGCCAGGTGACGCAGCATGGAGTGAAAGGTGAATCCATTGCAACGCCTGGGGGGCAGCTGCAGAGGTGATGTTCCGGTAATCATCTGCATCGGCCGCCCAAAGCCTCGGGGTGGGGTTGTTCTCTGGACCCTTAAGGGAGCAATTCTCCTCAGATGCGAGGCCAGCAAAATAAAGACCACGACTTGCCTGGTATTCAAATTCTCTCTAATAATCAATTTCACATCACGCCTGGAGCGAGCTGCGTGTTATCTGACTCCGTAAATACAAGAACATGTGCATCAGGTCGAGCGGTTTTAGAAAAAAGGAACATTGCTAAGCACGTGCGGAAGCGGTGTTTGTGCCAGACTATTGTAGCTTCATTGTTTTAAATGTGATATAGAAATTTTGCCCAGATGTTCATTAATTTGCAGAATGTGAATACCACGCCCCGACACCTGCGCTAAGTCACCGCAAGTAGTATAAAAGTATTTAGTTCCACTGTCTTTTCCCTCCATGTATGACGCGGCCGCTAGCGCTGATGTCGAGGCGTGGTAAATTAAATCTTCGCCTCAATTTATTGTAAAGAAAAGGGTTTCAATGTGTAAAATTCCCAAAAACACTTCATAAAAAAAAATTGTCACCTTCTGTGGCATTATTAAGTTCTGTTAAAAATTTATTTGAATAAATTCCCCTTCATCTAAATAATGTTTCGTTGTATTACCCTAGTCATTGAACTGTTGCAACTTAAAATAAGTTAAAGGGAGAGACAGCTGAAGTGCGATGTACACGACACCGGAAGTACCCTGAGTTTAAATTGTGGAAGTAAGGTGAGTCCGATTCTTCTCCGACTGAGCGAAGCTGGTGGCGACGAGGAGTTCTGTTGGGAGCAACAGAACTTCACGTCCTAATATATATATATATATATACTTTTTTTTTCTTTCGCCAACCAATATATTCATTATAAAACTTTTACAAACTTGTTCTACATTAGTGTTGACAAATTGTATCAAATAACACTATACAATTAGCTACTCTAGCACAAGCTACGCCTCGTTGAGTAGTAGCAATCCATAAACCATAATTAAATTATGTGTATTTAGATAAGTAATATTGTAAATAAAATGATATATATTATTATGATTCACATATTCATATATAAAATAAATTGTATTACAAGGATTTTATAAATTAATAAAAAAAATAAAAATGATATATTATTTAATTTGTTTGTGTAATGAAATAAAGTGAAGATGTGTTATTTAATTTTAGATTTTATATAAAACAAATAATGATTGAATTGTTAAATGCAAAATGAAATACTTATTTGATATTTATCATAAAATGTATACGTTGTAATGGAAAATCGGCAAATTTAAAAGTAGGTACCTATATTTTATTATTATTAAAATATTTAAAATATAAAAACGGGGAACGTTTTGATCAATAAAAGCATTTTTTATCTTTGCCATGCAACAAACAAAAAATAGTATAAATTAATAATTATCACGGGTCGCTTCTGGGGAGAGTTCGGAAAATTAAATTAATATAGAAGCACTATTGTTTTAAAAACGATCGCCTACGATCAACGCCAACTTGAGTTTTATTTTGCTTCAAGCGTTGCTTCAAGGAATTTTCCGTTCCGTAGAGTTTTTATAGGTACAACGACGTATCGACTGTACAATTATGAATAGTGGTAGTTTATTAATGTAAGATCGGAAAAATATTAAAATATGATCCAATTTTCTCAAAATAAGGCTAAATATTATTGAGCACCAAGTTATCGATGTGTTGCCTAGCGATCAAGTGGTCACGGAATCGTACCTCCTGCTACTAATATACCTAAGATAAATAATAAGTAATATATTATACCTATTTGTATTTTCCTGACACAAATGCTTAGCTGTAAAATATATTAAACCTTACGTATAGTATGTTATATGTTAAACCTAAAAATTACATTAATGCTTATTATATTTTGAGGGGTTGATAAAGTGACCGCATTGGCAGGGGCGTGCAGTGAAAATAAGAAGCATGACTTTTATTTAAACATATATTTGAAAAAAAAAATCTAATATAAATATTAAAATCTTAATAATATATTAATTATTGTGATAGAAATATTATGAGATGTCTCTATTTCGGTTTCTTCTTTGCGTCTTTCATGCGTCTTGTTCTCATTGCACGCTCCTATGGATTGGTATATTGAGAATCACAAATATGTCCCTTTTGATGATCGTTTATGTATCGCATGATAAGTGTTAAGCATATTAGATGAGCATAAGTTATAAACAAATAAGGAATAATACTCGCAGTTTATTTACATTGAATTTTTTGTTGATAAATTGGGATTTATAGTGAAATTTCTTTTAGAAGATTAAATGCTTCTTGTAGATCGGAAGACCAAGAACGGATTGCAGAATGGACCGGTCGAAATCTCCACTGCCGCTGCATTTTTTACCTTTTGATTGATTGTAATCATCAAATACTCTTAATTTAATATTTAGAAGCAGGGTCAGGGAAGGCATCACGTTAGATGTGTCCTCAAAGATATATTTTCTTAACAGGAGAGAAACGGTGCTAAACAGAGATCGGAGGTAAATTATCGAAGAAAACAAAAGCCATAAGGGTATCGAATATTTACAAATTATTTATAACATATCAATATCAATACCAAAATTTATATATGGAGGATGTAACAATTATTAAATATTATATTTTATGATATGAATTTTTTTTTATTTCAAAAAAATCCTTGTTTACAAATAAAGGTACTTAATACTAATTTAATAATAAAAATATAAGATAAATTACACTTTTTTTGTTGTTGTTTAATTTGTGGATTATGCCACTCTATTAGGCTACGCCTGTCCCAGAGTGGCGTTATAGAACACAATTAAAATTCGTCAGTAATATTATTTTCATAAGGTAGTAATTATGTATCTACAAAGTATCAAGTGCAGTGTTAGTGATAAGTTGAGTGAGTCATAAGTCCAAGTGTAAATATGTGTAGAATAATTGTTTAATGTAAAAAGGGTTAAAGTTTTGTTTAAAATTAAGTTTATTTTTTATTTTCCTTAATTTATTTATTTATTTATATAGGTATATATTTTTATTTATTGACATTGTTATGCAATTACAGTAAGTAAATTTTCAGTTGCTGTTCTACCTTTGGAGGTAAGCCAGTTGTTTGCTAAAGCTTTTATTTTATTTATTGAGTATATTCTGATTTTCAGGAAGTCTCTTTTAAATATGTTAAATATTTTATATTATATTTTATATTATAAATATTAAATATTTATGAAATCTATAAATATTATTCCTACTTTTTTAATCATTCAAATGACTCGCATAATATTTTGAGTTTATCCAAATATTTGTACTTATTGTACATATTGTACATGCTTATTGTAAATTAGTATTATTTTTTATTTGTATTTTTAATGCATCTAACGGTTTCCCACCACAATGTGGTATGTGCAACTCTGGATATTTATTCCTTTTATTATTTTTTATCTCGTTTTGTCTGTAATAAGGTGTTTATTAATCTATTGTTTTTGTTAAGACGCTGAACAAAAATAAATGCTCGGATATACGTTAGTTTTGAGTTTTATTTTTTTCATTATTGTATTTTGATTATGTAAATAAGATGAAAATAAATTATTTGAGCTGGAATGGACTGGTAAACTGATAAACGATAAGTATTATTATCATTCTGCTATCTTTGTATATATTTGTTGATTAATCAAGTGGTGGTGCCCTATTATTGAGTCAAACGGGTTTCAACCAATACACAACAAATGTTCACCACATACACGAATACCAAAACATTTTTTAAGTAAGTACACATAGCGTCTTTACAATAAGAATATTTTTCTCATTAAACCATAGAAAAAAAAAGTCAATATAAAGGCATTGGAATAATTTAGAAAAATACTTTATTTAGTTGGATAAATGATCAATTACGAACACAATATTTTGACGTTTCTCTACTAAAATATTTTTAAAGTAATTCTTTTTAATAATCATTTTATATAATATGCATGTTCTGAGAACATAATTACTGGATTTTTCCACTGCGAGATTATTACTTAATTAAGATAAATTATACAAGTCTCACAGAGATGAAGCAATTTACTTTATATGAATCTTTTATACGTCAAATATACAAACTGTGAAGCTTCATTATTAAATGTTTTCATAATTTCATTTGTCACACTATCAGTTATTAATATTATTGTTTCTAGTGTGAGTATTAAATAATAAGATCGAATGAGTCCTCTCTTGGTTAAGTGTTAGCATTGCGTTATGTTATATGTGCAGTTTACTGGGAAAGAAAGAAGGAACGCCATTTCATTAAATTTATTCTTGACACAATTTATATTTACCATGTAAGTTTTTAGCTTTTTTCGTTGTTTGTTTCTATTACCCTATAATGTACATGTATTGTTGTAATAATAAAAATCAAATTAAAATATTTCAAATTCTAATTTTAGGTGGATTCCGTGTAGGTACTGAATTCACAAAACATTCTTTATGAATCTACACGACATACATAAAAGGACATATTTTAAGTTTCGAACATGCGAGGAGACTAGAAACTGTGAATATCTTGTGTGTGAAAAAATTGTGAATATCTGAAATTAAAAAAAGACATTTTGTAACTCATTTTAAAAGCAGAGATGTGATTTCAAAATTCATATGCTTTGGATGAAATTCTTCTTAACCTATTTAGAAGCATATTTTCTACAAAACAACATCATATTTTCAAAATTAGTTATCAATCGTGAAATTGACACATTTTGCCAGATTATCACATTAGTATGCATGGTGGCGCTTTTGTTTTTATACAACTCAAGTGAATGAAAAATGAAAATTATTGGTACTGAATTAAATGTAGTCACCATAGAAACGCGTTTTGTTTGGCTAACTTTTTGTTACATATTTTTCCGAGATAATTATAAAGTAATAAGAGGAGATTTAGAATACAACGTTACACATAGTAAAAAAAACTAAACTTACCATTGAAAAATACGACGACAACTGAAACAACCAAAAACCACTTCATTTTAAAAAGCCACAACATTTTCAATAACAAATATTTCACCGAGTTCAGCGACGAAACAACTTCGAAATTCAGTTGAACGTATTTAAAGTCTTGTAAAAGTTCAGGCGACGCATGTTGCAGTGAAAATCCCGCTCGCAATCAAAACTTACGGATGCAATAATAAACTTCACGCAAGCCGGAAAGTCGTGTAAGATACTCTGTGATACTGTCGGCTAACGGCGTGCTAAACTTTCATCGGAACGACTCGTTTGCCGCCTGGCGTAGCAAAGCGTAGACACCGACACGCAGCGTAGACCCGGAGGATGTACCCGCAGACGTCCTCTCCCGTCGGCGTAGCGTTGGGCACTGAGCAAGCCGCAAGTGAGTTTTCTCCGCCGCTGCGGACAGACTCGATGTGATACAGTGCCCAGCATCCAAAGAGAAGTCCTTATTGACGCGCGGAATTTATAACCGGCATTTCTATTCTGGGGGATTGCAAGGGTGGCTTTGGTCATAATGAACACAATACTCGTGTAAAAAGTTTCACGACGGAATTCCGACTTCCGATCGCGTTCGAACAAATTGTTTTAAGGGAGAATTTCAATAATTTTTGTTAAATGTAGTATATAATTTCGAATACTTCAAAAGTTTGTCTTCGTGATCTCAGCTAATACGGAGTATTTAATAAGGAAACTTTGTGCATAGCGAAAAATTTAAGAATTTAAGGGCTTACTATTTTTTTAATATTATTTATACTTTTTAGATAACCAAGAGAAAAGAAAATGTTTTCATGAAAAATCTACTGTCAAGTTACATATTTAGAACTTTCAGGGTGGACATAAGCTACATTTTATGCCGTTAAAATAAAAAGGATTTTAGTGGTGACCGGTTTTATAACTTAAGTCGACGACAAAATCGTCGAGCGATGAATTTTTTAAAAGCGCTGCCTAAACGGTGAGAGATATTTAAATACTTTCTATAGAGAATTTGTAGAACACAAAAAGTTCTACAAAATGGTCCGTGACAACATATATCTCTGTCTTAAGGTTAATACACAAATTGATAAAATAAGACTAAAAGTTACTAAAAATCTAAGCTTACTAAAAATAAATACAAAAAAACTGAGAGCCTTGAATAACTTAATCAAATCAACGTCCATGTTTCATCTAATAGAAATGCGTTTCCTTATTACCATTACACTAATGTTACGATTAATTCTCTATTTATCTTATTATAAAACTAAGTGCTTTTTTTTATTAATTCTAAATTCTTTATTACAAAGAAAAGGTAAAGATGGTTGCTTAACTATACTAGTCTGTTCTAAAGCAACTACCTGTACTGGTTTTGAAATTAAGTTAAAAATTAGTGTATAATACTCTAAGACAATAATTAATTTTAAATTGTCGATGTGTGGAACAAAATTTTAGCGAAATATTTAAGAAAATTTTATAACCATGCTCATTACAAGTAGACCATATATCCAACCTGAAGCCATATAAGGCGATTACACATTTTTTAATTAATTATATGCAATATGTACATTACTGCAACATGGTGTTATGTTTGATATCAGAAAAACGTAAAAAGTACTGATTAGAATAATGTTATAAACAATTGTATTTTATTTCATTTCATTGTACCCCAGTGATACTAGGAAATGGCAGGAAAAATCTGAAAGATAAAAATGCCAATGCTAGAAAAATGTAAGGTGAGCACATGTACCAAGAAAGCGACAAGGATATAGGAAACACATGTAGTACGATAAATTCAACGCTAGGGGTCTAAACATTTTTACATGAAATGTAGAAAGGTTCGCTGAGATTGTTAGGCCACACGGAAAAGAAATGGGCCGGTGCGGCAGACAGGGAGGTCAGGGGTGGCCACTTGACATCTGGCGTGACCAACATTCGGATGGCAGCCTTCAAAATGAACAATAGTTTTTTTTGTTGTGTTTTAATCTTATTCTTTTAGCAATATATTGCGGTTGAAAAGAAACTACTTATTAACGTGATTTTTTAAGTTGTATTGATGTGTTAAATAAAACAGATATTTTATACGAACCGCATATTTCACTAAAAAGCAATTCTGCATCATCAGAAGAGAATCTTATCACGGCAGATATATAGGCTGATACGCGAAGTGTATACGTCCACCGTGATTGGATGCTCTCCTGATGAAGCTGAATAAGACTTCAGCGAGTCGTCGAGATTTGCTTCTCAGTTAAATATACGGTTCGTATAAAATATTCTTTTTATTTAACACTTAAACATTAACTCTTAGTTGTTTTAATAATTTCCCTTCTTTTTAGAAAAATACGGTATTGTATTATCGTGAGTCATTATGTTTTCTTATTAAACTTTAATTAATATTCATTTAAAAAATCTCGACAAAGCTATTTATATAAGAAACGTATATTTGTAGGTTTAATAATTTCCTTTATTTTCAGCAATACATGGCGGCCACAAATAAACAACGTATTACCATGAGTCATTAGATTGTTCTAACCAATATCCATATTAAGAATAGTCTTAGGTTTTCCCGGTCACTCAGTTTCTGGTTTGTGTCTTCTGGGTTATTTTTCCGTTCTTTTAAGACATTTCTCGTCGACCTTTCGGATCTCATTGCAGGTTTCATCATCGGGGCTGATGATGGCATACATCAGCACTGATGATAGACCCCAAAAGGATCCGAAGCGTCGCAACCAGACAAAAACCATAAAATATTCAATTTTTCAATTCAATTCAATTCAATTTATTTCATGATAATATGTACATGACAAACAAAATGTTTAAGGCATACATATTAGAAGTATATAACAAAAATGAAAATATTTAATAAATTAAAAATAACATAAATCTGGTCAAAGGTGTAGGAGAATCCCGCTTCGGAAAACCCCCTCAGACACTGGGTGCGTGTCGTGCGTGACGTGTTGTGTTGCCCTCCGTCGCATGATGTCGCGCGCCTTCCTTCTGGCGTCATATACGGTGCGGCTCATACTGCCACTCGGCGCGAGATGCCGCGCTCCTGCGCACCGGACGTCGCGTCGTGTTCACCATAGAAGTGTGGGTTGAGTAGCTTGTTGGTGTAGTGGTCACGACGCTTGCTTAGTGACCTGGTGTCGGTCGTTTCCCCTCAGAGCTCCATTCCAAGACAAGCAAATTAGTTTTATTTTTATGGCATAGGCCTTCGGCTTAGCATGAGAATAGTAAGAAATTCTTATGATACATATTCTGTGTTCGCATCTATTTAAAAAAAAAGTCTTTATAGAATGTTCCAGGGCTTATGACCCTTACGAGAAGATCCTCCAATGCAAAAAATACAATAATAAAATATAGTTAAAAATATACAGGTATCATTACCAGAGGTGAAAACTTACCTTTACTCTCCGTATGTCAGAACAGGAAGAATACACTTTGAAATATGTACAAAATAAAAATATTTTATATTCTTCTAATTGATTAATCAAATTTATTTGGGTATGATGAGGGCAGACGCACTGCTTACCCAGGTCCGTTATAAAAGCTAAAGATTCTATATCGGTTCTGCTCATTCGCCGCCAGGTTGGTATTTTTTAATGCTAAAGGCCCTATTTTACAACGCAGGTTCGTACGGCTAACATCCAAAATTTGTCCCCCATTATCCCGACAGTTTACTTATTTGTTTCCTAAAAAAATAATATGTGTGAAGTCCATATTTCTATGTACTTATTTTTGTGTTGTCTGTTTAACCCAAAAAGGAGTGTTCTGTTATTAATTATCAATTTATTTGTGTAATACATGTATGTGTAAATGAACAAATCTGTGTGTGTGTGTCCTTCATGTATCGTGATGGATACGCGGGCCGGCAGAGAGCGCGTGAGCGAGACGGCCGTCGGTCTGATTATTTATTTATTTTAGGTAAAATTAACAGCAAATCTTAAATTAAAATGAAGAGATAAAAAATAATAAATTATGCCAATCCACTTAAAATTAATTAGTAAAGATGTTAGCAAGGTGTGACATCATGACAATTTATAATTTCATTATATATTGATAAGGCGATGGGAAGGGCGGAGTGGATTATACTGTTATAATTATGCTGGGAATAAATTTGTGAAGATTATACCGATTTTTAATGAACAAATCCCTGGACGACTGTCAGTGGAAAGCATTACAATTTAAAATTCTAATTCTTATCTAAAACAACAAACACTATCTTTGCCGGATATACTGAGGTACGTATTTGTCTCTAAATTTGTGTTTCTAAATAACTCCAAAGGCTGCCTACCCCAACATTGTTCACTCAACCTCTCCGAATTGGTTCACCTTCACCAACTTCAAGACAATCTGAAAGAAGATTCCTTAAAGATCTCCAGCACCGTTCTCCTACAATCGTACTTGGGTCTTGGCTGCACGTAGCTTTGTTTGGGGTTCATTTTAAGATCAATATTACTTGAGAAACGTTCAAGATCCATTAGCATTACGTCTTCATTGTTGTAGCTAACCAACGCTATAGCATCAACGTTTCTAGGATTGAATCTTTTCCCGTTCAATTTTATACCTTAATGAGACCATTGTAAATTAATAAAAATATCTTTAAGAATTAGAGTATCTATCACTTATTACTATTTTTTTTACTCCCTTTATATTAACTCGTGGAGTCTGCTTGCTTGCCGTCAACAAAAACTTTGGATCGATTTTTGACCCTTTTCCCGTGATCCAATCGAGCTGAAACTTGACAAGCAGACTCGTGGCGACGATCAAGAAGATCTATTAAATTTTCGTTAAAAAAAATTAATAAGTATAGTGTTATTTCGGATTTTTAGAAATTTTATTGGTTTTTTCAAATTGGAATCATTTGAAAAGTTTGATTAGCAACGGCGCGGCGGCCCGAAAACGTCGCGGAATATTTTCTAAATTTAAATTACTCCGTCGGTATAATAGGTACATCACTACGAATTTCGAAAATTTACAAAACAATTGGTTCACAGATGACAGCAAAATTGGGTTTTTTTGGGAAAAAATCAAATAATAATTTATTTCTTTTAGATTTCTGCTTAGTTTTGAAGAATTCTATACTACTCAAATCTGATTCTAACTAAATCATTTGACGCTGGAAATTCATAAGGTACGATATTGATAATGATTGAATCTATCAAAATCTTGACATCTCAAAACATCTGACATTTTAGAAATATATTAAAATTCTGTAAGTTTAGTGTTATGTTATGTTATATGTTTTAATTCGCCTTTAATTATTGTTATATTTTACAAAGAAAGGGAGTATAGTAAAAACTTCGTTTTTATGGGTTACTTTTTTACAACTGTATTTTCACCTTTACCTACATACCATCGTACTATAACTAATAATCTATTTTTAACATAAATTTGCATAGAAGAGTTCCTCCTGAGTAGTTAAGATTTAAAAGTTTATTTAAAATGTAAAATAATATAAAATCGAATATTTTTGCAGTTTATATAAATATAAGTAGTAAATTAAGAAACTAATATGAACTTAGCAAATTATAATTATTATATTGGGGGAGTCGGAATCTCATAAATCTTTTCCAAAAATTATACCTTCCTATAAAATTACAGATATATTTGCCTTATAACTTTGGATATAACCGTTACATATATATACATATGAAGTGTGAAAATTGTGTTGAAAAATAATATTTCTTATTTTTTTTTTAAATTTTATAAATAAGCTACAACCAGTCAAAAATGACGTTCTTTCATAAATTAAAATTTCTGTTTTTCTACTGGTACTCACGTTAAAAAACGTTATATTATAAGAGTTTTTTTATATTTAAAAAAAATAAAAAAAACTTGTGGAAATTTTAATTTCATAACTTACTTATTTATTTAAATATCCTTTATTAACAATATTTTTAGTAAACGTGCAGGCGCTCACGAAAAACGACCACATAGTCAATACAGGATATAGAACATGCAGAATTATATAATTCCTCCTAGTGCAAACAAATTCTACAGAGCTTCTTGGTGGTATGTGTGACGGACATTATTACACAGATAATTAATAAAAAATAATTATGTTTACTGTTAAAACTTTAAAAAGATTCCTTTATAAAGCCCAAAACATCAGATTGCCTTTCACGAATGAACATAATTTTAAAACAAAATCATCCAAGTAACGTGGTTAAATTCAGCGCGCTGAAACCTTTTTAATGAAGTTTCCATTGCCTATTTTTTGTTCATGCGGATTCGGAGCAAATTTATCTTTTGTGGTATGAAATCTGAAAAAAGCAAGGATAGGAAAAATGTAGAGAAAACACAAAAAACAGCTGCCGGCCGACAGTGAAAACAGAAATAAAATGCAAAAACTCCCCGAACATTGAGCAAAAGTACATAAGTCGGAAATTTGTTAAATATCTTTAAAAACTTCTCAACCACATTAAGCATTCAAGCCTATTTTTTCTCAGTATTTTTTTTTATTTAAAAATAAAAATGTTATGAAAGAGATAAAAGCTTGTAACTGCTTTTAATTAAAACAACTTATGCAGTTTTTCCGAGCATCCATAGAAATATTTCATACCTTTTGTGGATACACCTACTTGTGTTTATCTAACCCTTTCTGTGTGACAACGAATCTAAAAAAAGTATTAAATATTCGACTCCTGGCATAAATTATAACCATTAATTTTCATACGAAAGTAATAACCTTTTTTTCCGCGAAATATTTTTATTTTTCTGAAATAAGTAATTCCTTGGAGAAATAAAGCATAAGCTTCATTGAATTGTAAATCTACCCCCATAACGCTATCGATGGTGAGAAATGAAAACCTCATAAATATCTGAAAATCATAAATATCTGAAAAAAGGCACACTTCTTAGGGGAGCCAAAAAAATTCTGTACTTCATCAATAAATTGTAAATGTGGATGTGTGAGGTTTCTGATACGGAACAAAATCCCATAAATATGTTTTTTTTTGGCTCATTGTAAATATTGCGTAATTTTCTAAATCAGAGTGGAATGTTGGAGTCTTTTGAAATTACCACATTAAATTCTTTTATCTATAAAAATTTTATCTGTAAAACTCAAAACTGCGAGTCTGTCTTTCAGTCTCCTTGTCTATTATAACGCAATTCTACACCCTTAATCAGTGATCATATATTTTTTTTTCTTATTTTTCTTTAGGATCCTGCGCACATCACTGTCAATATCTCCTATCCTTCGGTCACCGCAGTCTCTCCACGAAAAAATAAATGTGTTTTTGAAGTTATCTTCTCTTGGCGCATGAAGGAAATTTTTTTATTGTAACGGAAGTTGCACTCGTGGAACATGTCCATTGTAGCGGAAATGCGAGACCAGGAAATACGCGCGCATCCATTAAACTGTCAAAAATTTATTCACATGAAGTTAGTGTTTCAGTTATATGTTGTAACAGAGTAAATATCGGGTAATGAAAATATTTAAAACATTTAAATAATAATTAATTCAAGAACCTAATTTTGTCAGTCGCCCAACACTATGGTGCGACATTTCGTCGGCGCGAGCCGATAAAAACCTCCGCAGAGCGATAATAGTTATCTTTTTCAATGTACTGTGCTGTGTGCTACCACTCCTTTCTACGAGGGTTCGGGATATAGGATCTTCTACTCCTCCCGGTAACAAACATCGCAATTCTGCTTCCTCTGACATCAGCTAAATCATTAGGTATTATTCTAATTATTGTGTTTATTCTCATTTTGCAGAATCCTCAAGATCGTAAAAAATCGTAAATCGTAACTCGTGAACTCGTAAACTTCGTAACAGATATAAACTAGTAAACTTCGTTAAACTGGTAAAAATCGTTACTACCAAAATAATTATCGAAATCGTATCACATGTACGTACCTTATATTTTTAAATACCTCTAACATTAAAGAAATCGTGATCTACTAATGTAGATCACGTAAAGTATATTTAAACCATAGTGTTAAGTGTAAATTTAAATAACCTATTAGAATCGCAATGCAATAGCACGCGAGTAAGATTCATCTCTATTCTGAAGATAATAGATCATTCATATTCTGAAAATTGCAACTTAACATGAACTAAAATTGTCATCATCTTAATGTGACAATTTCTTATACCTACGAATTATTGGATTATCTCAGACCGCCTCAAATCTATTGCCCTTGACTCACTCGGTGGAGAGAAATCGTGAAATCACAAAACAAGAGCGAGGGTTCTTGAATTGGATTACAGGAGCTGATGGACGATGGACGCTGAGGGTGTGGCCAGATGGATCCTGAGGTGCGCGAACACCTTACGATGCTTCCTGGCAGTTCTGCCAAGGAGGACGCCGCCTGACCCAACCGTGCATTTTGGGCTCCAACTCGCCGAATTCGTCAACCTTATCTTAGTGATATTACTTAAAATCATTCACAGACTAGCAATTGGCGAAAACAAGACAAAATTACACAAAATACACGAAAAACACCAACACAATACTAGAATGGCTCAAAACTCAGAAAATCACATAACACACGCCAAAACAAAAACAGGACAATCCCGAATAATTTGTAGCGGGTTAAAACTATACAACAACCTTCCACAACAGACCAAACAACTGACCACTGACAAATTCAAAACAGATGTGACAAAAATGCTAAAACTCGACCAATAATAAAAAAATGACTTTTTATCTAAATTATATTATTATTATATTCCTATATTGAATCATGTAAAAATGTTATCCATAAACTTTTTAGGTTTCTATTATAATTTAAATTAAAAAAAATATATAAAATAATATTAACTATGATTTGTTAGATAGCTCCACTGCAGGGATAGTGGCCAATTTATTTAAATTAATCGTAGTAAATAACCTAGGTTTAGATGGTTGATAAGGCGTAACTAGAAAACATAAGTAAATCTTTTGTACCTAAAAACTTATTGCAATAAATTTTGTTAAGATACTTAATCTGTTTCAGTAAATCATGTAAAATCCACCTAAACCAGTCATATGATCTTGCCGTATTAGTTCCTTCTATGCACACTACTGAGTCGAATCCACGAGAACCCTTGTCTCATCTCTAGCGCTGGCGACCGATGGGGAAGCGTGATGGGCAGATCCATGGGCTCCTGTGAAATGCGAAAATCCTTCAGATCGGCAACCACATAGTGATCTAGGCCGTGATAAGCCACACACCTCCAAATGTATTATCGACCATCTTGAATCAAGTACCAATCATAAAGATGCTCAATTCGAAAGCTGACGATTGATTGGTTATTGATAATTAGAACTGTTTATTCGATTACGATTTGCAAAAAAGACGATCTAATTATCAGATATTCGTATTCAAAACAGATATCACATTCATTCATTCGATATTCAATGCGGCTTAAAGTTGTCTAGTAGTAGTAATGCACACACTTTTTTATTCATCGCATCATTTGAATCGTCGTGAGACGTCGATTCGAAGACATTTGTACCATTTCAAAAACAAATATTAATAATTTAACAACTTTTAAGTGTTATTAATTATATTTATCGTCTCCCTAGACAAAGCATTGTCGCATTAATGTACTAACCAACATTTAAATATGAATTATCAAATGACGCCAAAGAAGTATAACTTCTACAGCACGTAAATATTGTTTAAGGGTACGCGCTCCTCCATTTTTTTAGTTGAACACTTAAAATTTTGCGGATTAACTATTTAGGTTTCTGGAAAAAACAAAGAGGAAAAAAATACTGAATAACTGCCATTCCAAATTTTACATTCTTTGTGTTTACAGTCTTTGTGCACAAAATAAAAATACTCTGTATCTTTACATATTTTAAAGAGTGATTTTTAATATATTTTTATGTGTATAATCTAAGGGGCTCGGTGTATGAAAAAATGTAACAAACTTCAAATAAACTGCCATAATCAACTGTAACCTTATAACTTGGACTGTCTATCAATGTCAATGATGCTATCTATATTGATGGACTATTTATAAAAAATAATAGAAATATTACTTTACCTATCCTAAACTAACCTAACCCAATCTTACCTTTCTCATGTGGTAGGTTTGAATAATATTGAACAATATTTATGAATATCTTTTTCAAAGACAGATTTATTCCTTGTCTTTAAGAGCAATAAGTATTTAATGATGTAAGTATTCTGGACCTGGCAACCTAACCAAACGGCCATTTAGGGAAAAAATTTATGGACAAGGTTCAAGGGAGAATTTTTTGCCACCAGCAAGACAATTCCGCTTCCTTGCTGCGACGAGGTACATAAATTATAACTTTTAAATATTCTCAACTTTTAGATTGGGTTATGAAATGTGTGAAATATGTATGTAGAATCTCAATGTAAATTTATTTGTGTAAATTAAACAGAACTGTTACTACGAATGTCTTATTTAAAGAAATCTATGCCATCACCCCAATCTTACTTCACTGGTCTGTAGTAAGTGTCGGTGGCATGTTGTGGTAATAATCTATAACGCGCATAATCTTAATCGGGCAAGACTTAAAGAAAATTGAGTGAAAATTATATATATAGATCCCATTTTATCAATTGTTTAAAGAAAAAGTAAGAAATTACACAAAGTAGCTTTGGAAAAATGAAGGACAATCTTTCACAATCTATATTAAAGCATCAAAAAAAGTAACCCATAAAAACCAAGTTTTTACTATACTCCCTTTCATTGTAAAATATGACAACAATTCAAGACGAATTGAAACATAAAACATTACACTAAACTTACAGTAATTTTATATATTTCTAAAATTTCAGATGTTTTGAGCTTTGACGATTAAATACGGAGTAATTCAAATTTAGAAAATATTCCGCTATGTTATCGGGCCACCGTTGCTAATCAAACTTTTCTAATGATTGGAATTTAGAATTAGAAAGAAATTTAGAAAAAAAACAATAAAATTTCTAAAAATCCGAAATTATACTATAATTAATAAAAGATCACGGGAAAAGGGATCTCGATCTCGATTTGGATCGAAAATCGATCCGAAGTTTTTTTTGACGGCAAGCCAGCAAGCAAGCAAGCAGACGCCAAGAGGTTATATAAACGGAGTAAAAATAAAAGAAATGTCATTAAAATTAAAAAAATAATAATAAAAAATGTTTTTTTTTTCATTTTTCACACGAAAAATGGCGACTGTGAGTAATTTTCGGGAACAATAATTTTGGGCGTTCGTGACACCTTTTTAAGTGTGTACTTTGTACAGTAAATATTTATGTAATTAAATAAATAACACACAAAACTAATTTCAAACGCTCCACAGAGGACTCGTCTATCCGCGTTTAATAAATTTAAATATTTTTACGCTTATTATAATTTTGGGTTGGCTTTAGCAATTATTTAATGGACAAACAAACAAAATACGCGAGAATCCCGACTCGAATGTTATTTAAAACCAACATTGCTTATTCACTCGACCCTACATTAAGGTATCACGTGAAGGGTTAACATGCACGCCTTCTCTTTCGCACCTGTGGTTTTTGTTATCACGTGTCTCTCTCGCGTTTCCCGTTTTCACTTGTTTCCTGATAATTTTATAGTAAAACTGGGAGCCGGGAATTTATATGGTATACCGAGACTATCGTGCAGTTGTTAACAAACTTTTTAAACTTAAAAATAAAACTGTAAATCTAGGCAGGTTTAAAATTACACAATCGTTGGTATTTTTTCGTAGAAAAGTTAGTAATCAAAGAGCGCCGAGTTTCGTATTTCATGATTTTACCCAGCAAATATAAAAAAATAACCCATAAAAACCAAGTTTTTACTAAACTCCCTTTCTTTGTAAAATATAACAATAATTAAAGACGAATTAAAACATATATAACATAACACTAAACTTACAGAAATTTAATATATTTCTAAAATGTCAGATGTTTTGAGATGTCAAGATTTTGATAGATTCAATTATCATCAATATCGTACCTTAAGAATTTCCAGCGTCAAATGATTTAGTCAGAATCAGATTTGAGAAATGTAGAATTCTTCAAAACTAAGCAGAAATCTAAAAGAAATAAATTATTATTTGATTTTTTCCCGAAAAACCCAATTTTGCTGTCATCTGTGAACCAATTGTTTCGTAAATTTTCGAAATTCGTAGTGATGTACCTATTATGCCGACGGAGTAATTCAAATTTAAAAAATATACCGCGACGTTATCGGGCCGCCGCGCCGTTGCTAATCAAAATTTTCTAATGATTCTAATTTGAAAATACCAATCAAATTTCTAAAAATCCGAAATTATACTGTAATTATTAATTTTTTTAACGAAAATTTGATAGATTTTCTTGATCATCGCCACGAGTCTGCTTGCCAAGTTTCAGCTCGATTGGATCACGGGAAAAGGGTCAAAAATCGATCCAAAGTTTTTGTTGATGGCAAGCAAGCAGACGCCACGATTTAATATAAAGGGAGTAAAAAGGGTACAACTATATATTTATTTGTGTCACTTCTTTACATCGAAATTAATTTATTTAATAGACGCTGTAATGTTGGGTATCATCACTTTTCTTACTGCATTTCAGAAAAGCTCTATATTACACTGGCCAAACATTTTTACTCCCTTTCTTTTAACTCGTATCGTCTGCGGTTTGTTGTCTGCCGGAAATTTTTTGGATCGATTTGTAACCCTTTTCCCGTGATCCAATCGAGCTGAAACTTTGCAGGCAGATTTGTGGCGATGATAAAAATAATCTTTCAGATTTTCGTTTAAAGTTTTTTAATAATTATAGTATAGTTTAGAATTTTTCGAAATTTTAATGTTTTTTCAAATTAGAATACAAATGACCCCGACGCGTGCATTAGGCATGAAACCTGATTCTTTGAGAAAGGCAGTATAGTAAAAACTTGGTTTTTATTGGTTAGTTTTATTTAACCATTATTTTATTTCTTCACTTGTTTATAATACTATTGCTTTAGTGTTTCATAATATGTACATATCATGAATGACGTGCTATCTCTCTATAAAAGATCTCATGTTTAGGAAGGAAAATTTATATTATTGAGTAATAGTGACAAAAATTACAATTCAAAGAAAATAGTAATTTTGGAAGAAGTAGAAATAAAAAATGACTTTAACTCGATAAGGTAAAAGCAAAAATTCGTGTTTCATAATTGATGAAATATATTGTCTCAGATTTGCGACAGT
Source organism: Agrypnia vestita (assembly GCA_016648135.1). Taxonomy (NCBI): domain Eukaryota; kingdom Metazoa; phylum Arthropoda; class Insecta; order Trichoptera; family Phryganeidae; genus Agrypnia; species Agrypnia vestita. The sequence continues at coordinate 46,422 of JADDOH010016191.1, read as the reverse complement.
AGTTAAAACGAATCACTTGAAAGAAATCCAAGATTTTATTTATCACCTGGATACAGGCTTAACTGGACACATAGTCAACTGGTCACTGGACATAGGCTTAAATCGATACTCATTTGTGATTCGCATTAATTTAATTCGATAAAATATTCATCGAAAATATTCAATTTTTCTCTGATACTGTTGTATATCGCTTGTTTCGCTCAGGTTTGCACTTTAAAATTCCGCACGTAGGTACCCCACTCGCGCCATTAGTTTGTGGTATATTGCGGTGTCAGTAATGCTTTGTGTCTTCGCTTCTGTCACAATAATAACTCTGAGAAGCACAATATCACGGGTGCTTATATAGGGATGTTATTTTATATTTTTAGTTGTTTCCAAATTATTTCAGAACTTTTTGCAGCCGTGCAATAACTCGTTTATGTGTAGTTCCTATCGACTTTGATTCTCGTAGATACGTATATATTATGTAAATAAAGTCAGTAAAATAGACAGAGAACAAAGAGGATCAGTAAATCAGTATGCTTATATATATTATATATAAAATTCAAAGATAATATTTTAAGAAAAAAACGGAAATAACCTAATTTCATTTATTCATTAATCCTAAAATAGAGCACACGTACATACACATGCCAGCAGTAAAGCAACGGACCGTCGTCGATTTATCAGAATATTTTTATACGACTGCTCTTTTGGTTTAAATTGGTCACGCAATATGCTCTGCGTCATTTGACATAATATTTATTATTGACCCAATACGAGATCAAGGAGGAAAATAAAATATTGCTGGAAGCCATTGAATCCACTGAACCCCAAATGGAAGGACAAAGTGACGTGGTAATATACGGTACTTTTAAGATTTTCAAATAAAATCAGTTAATTTCGTAGACGTACATACATAATATTAAAATTTAAATCAGAAGGAATTGCGCACTGTCCTAATCCCTTATACTAAAATAATACTATGTATGGATTGCTTTAGAACAGCCTACAGCGCTCTAGGATTATCTAAAACATTCGGGAGGCGCCTGGAGAATGGTAACCTTCTCTCAAATACTAGAAAGGAAAGTAACCCTCTCGAGAATTCGAAAAACTAGCGTATTGCATATATAAAGCAGCATCGCAGTGCGCAATGGAGTTTATTTTGATATTTCTATCGGTGTGAAATTAGCCACAGCAGCTGTGGCCATTCGTGGAATTTTGGAAATACAGATTTTAAGCGAAATAATCGAGCGTAGTACCTAATATAAATAAGTATTGTATTGTTATTAATAATATTACGTTCATATTTTATATTTATACCCTCAATTAATTGATTAATTTTATCATGTAGTATTTTCTCTTATTTTTGTAGTATTTTGATCTCATTTGTTTGTATGCTACTTATCTCGGCACAGGTTCTTCAAAATGGTTTCTTTTCCCTCTGGTATATATCAAGACGAAGATAAATACATAAATTTACATAATAAATACATAAAAATAACTGTAAATATAAGCGAAATATATAAGTGCGGAAATTAAATGGATTGTTGTACTGATAAATAAAGTGTCAACGATAAGAAAGAGTTCACAGTTTTGTGATAAATTTCGAAATATTGTGAATTCACGAATAGTGTATTCATTTGATTCATGTTAAGTGACTTTGTTCATTTAATAATTTATTAAACATTAATTAATAAATTGCTTATTAATTTCTACTTGTTTTCATTTATCATCTAAAGCCACGATTCGTGACAATATATATGTATTTAATACACGTTATCAACGGGTCGTTTATAGCTCTGATAAATAGTCCTAGAATGTAGGCAACATGAATTGTAATGAAATAATCTCGAAATCTGTTTTGAGCACCATTCGACGCAACGAAAAATTTTGAGGTATTCTGATGCTTTAAATCTGATCCCAACGCATCGGCCTTTGCTATTAAGTTATTGTTGCATTGTCACCATAACTTTGTAGCAAACGGGTTCTGCCCTACTAGGTCCGGCTATTCCACTATGCTCCTCTTCGTAGATACTCTGTTTGGTATTCCTAAATATAAGGTTTTGCGAAAACTCATCAAGTATTTTTATACAGAGAAATCAAAGTTAATTCTTCGTATATATCGAAAAAATGTGAATGTAAATTTTCATTTAAAAATAGCTGGCCCATTAAACCAAATCCTATTCCATATAAAATGGCTAAGTGCTCGGTTTCATTTACAGAATTTTTCAAAAATAAAAAAAAATTATTAGCCTAAATGCTGACCACACTACATCGCGCATATAAATACAACATAAAGGGTTTTAAAACGATTCATGTGAGTATTATCTTTCTTGCGGAAAAGGTAGAATTATGAAAAATTACGAAGAGCGGCACACTGCAATACACGGGAAAAATTAAGTGATAGGAGAATTCTTGCTATCTGTCTATGCTACATAGGTAAATAATCAACATAACTACGAACACATCAGCAATCAGTAGCATTACTTCTACGCGCCAAATACTCATCACCGAATCATGATTCAGCCAGATCACCATGGTAATAAATAATACCGCTCAATCACTAGGGTTTGCAGTTTGTATGACCAGTTGTGTCGTCCCAACGTGGATGCGGTGGATGTGTAAGCAGTTTTTTTAACAACTTTAAGAAGAAGGTCCTTATCAATTAGTGATGGGTCCGATCTGTACTCACTACTACAATGTAGTACTACACTACATTGAAGTGCACACTTCGCACATTTTGATGTGTAGTGCACACTACAAACTACAAACACCAAAGTTATTGAAAGTATAAACTTCAAATAGTACACTTCATTTCAAAGCGAACACTACAAAGTACATACACTTCAAAGTTATCGAAAGTATGAGAAACACATTTTAAATAGTGTATTTTTTACGTGAAATTTTTGGAAAGTTGATGTAGATATATGAAGAAATCTCTGGAATCTGTAACAACCCCCCGCTGGCGACCTTTTTTTTTTTTAGGTCCCAAATTTTTATTTGGGAAAAAAATACTTTATTTCATTTAAAAATTTACTTAATTTCATTACTTCACTTTATTTAAAAAATTACTTCACTATTACTTCATTTCATTACTTCACTTCATTATTATTACAATTACTTCACTTCATTTACTTCACTTCAATTACTTCACTTCACTTCATTTACTTCACTTCATTTCGTAGTACTACAATTACTTCACTTCAAGTAGTTTTTACTACAATTGTAGTGTACACTTTGTAGTCTTCAAACTGGTGAACGTGTGTGTGTTGTAGTCTTCATTTTGAAATGAAGTTTTCCCTTCGCTATTATCAATACACACCTTCTACTAGCCGCTTCTAGTATATTCTCAAATTTCCGGATGCTACTTATTGACCGCAACTTGTTTTTGTGTGTACCTGGCGTACGTTATTACTGTCAGCGCCTCTTTTATTGTCTATTTTAAGAGGGTTTTTTGTCATTTACATTTTTCTTTTTAATTTGTCATTTATATTTTCTTTTTTAATATACATTTATGCATGCTGCAGGCATTCTTCATTGGATTGCTGACATAACCAATTTTTTTTCTTTCGTATTAAATGTATGTATTATTAACGTCTGTATATGCGTCTCTTTAATTAAAATAAAGTAGTCCTTTAAATACAGAAAATATTAAATTGTTTGTAGTGTTATAAATAAAAAATAGCTACCTCGTGTTCAAACACCTCAATAAAAATTGTACAAAAACATTTTACTTACACGCAAAGATTTACAAAAGTAAGGCACCGTCAAAATGCCAATTTTTTCAATTTCTCAAGTATTTTCTCAACAATCTATGACATTGCGAAAGACAGCGAAAACAAAAAATATTACCACCTTCGTTTGTTTTAAAATCACCACTGTGGGAAACAAAAGAGCACGTCGATATCAATAAATTTCAACAAAACCGTGACACGCAGATTGATGGAGTGAAGGCAGCACCACAATGCCAATTTATTTCAATATAACCGTGACATTGAAAAGGGTTACCTACCATGACCTCAAAATATACTGACGTGCTTCCTGACACATGGGCACCTTGTTAATATATTTATTCTGGAACAGCTTAATTAATGTAGCAACTTGTTACCGCAAAAGGCAGAAGAAAATCATCGTAAAAAAATATAATTTCACGTTATATAAATGTAATACTCTTGTTTCGGGATGAGGTTGCTTCCAGTAAAGACTTTGTTCTCGTCAGTATTTATGTGGGTAACAATAACGGTTTAGACAATCGTTTATACAGTAAGGTGCGGTCGGAATAACAATGGTAGTAAAAGAGAGAGCGACTCGACATTCACGCGCCTTTTTATACATTCTCTCTCTCTGTCATGCAGTCTCTTTCTGGCGTCGCGACATACGTTCCTCAGATCTATTACAATAAACAATATACTTTTGAGGCATGGTTGGTATGTTTAAAAAATCAACGGAAAAAAATAATGCATATTTGGTTACCACGGAGACAGGTACGAAACCGGAAACTCTCCAGATTTTCCATATTTAATAAAAAATGTATGCATTTAACACAATAATTATACACAACGTTTGATTCCACTTATTTGAGTTATACAAGCCTAAGCGCTTTCGATGGGCGCAACCCAAAAGAATAATTTTAGGGTTCTTCCAGAGACAAAGGGTCGTAAACTGCATGCTCTAGAAATACTAGATATTAATAAAGCAATCAAAAATAAACATAACCTAATAAACATTCAAATAAGTGCATCATTCCCATAACTAAAAAAAAGTAACCGATAAAAACCAAGTTTTTATTACACTCCCTTTCTTTGTAAAATATAACAACAATTAAAGACGAATAAAAAAACATACACCATAACACTAAACTTACAGTAATTTAATATATTTCTAAAATGTCAGATGTTTTGAGCTTTGATAAGACACTTCAAGATTAAATTCTAAAAACTTTGAAGATTAAATTCTAAAAACATTTGTCAGTCAATTTAGATTTTCGACATTCGTAGTGAAGTACCTATTATGTACACCGACGGAGTAATTCAATTTTAGAAAATATTCCGCGACGTTATCGGGCTGCCGTTGCTAATCAAACTTTTCTAATGATTCCAATTTGAAAAAAAAAAATATTTCTAAAAATCCGAAATTATACTATATAATTATTAATTTTTTTAATGAAAATTTGTTAGATCTTTTTGATCGTCGTCACGAGTCTACTTGCCAAGTTTCAGCTCGATTGGATCACGGGAAAAGGGTTAAAAAACGGTCCATCGTTTTTTTTACGGCAAGCCGGCAAGCAAGCAGACGCCACGAGTTAATATAAAGGGAGTAAAAAAAAGTATTATTGTATGTAAAAATTATTTAATTAATTAGTATATGTCAATAAATAACTACCCGTCCGTCCTCCTTTTACTTTCGATTTGTCTCCATATTGATTTACAATTAGTTGTAATATTGCCTCTGAAGATGATGGTTATGCCCATCGAGCGTTTAGGCTTATATAACTCAAATAAGTGGAAAAAAACGTTGAGTATAAATTATTGTGTTAATCATGAGCTTCCACTCTGTAAATGAAACAACGCTTAATTTATGTATTAATTTATTTCACCTAGCGTACATTATTCAAAGGAATTTGAGATTCATTGCAAATAAAAAGGATAATTTGGATAAGATATGTAGATGGCTCACCATTATACAGATACCTATCTATCTATAGAAAATAAGTATAATAATAGGTAATGAGTATGTATATAGTAGAGTTGTTTTAGATGATTATTATCATCAATTTGTAGGGTATGAGGAAGAAATCAGACTCCATTCACGTATTCTTCCAGTGTTCATGTATATGTGATGTTCGAAAGGATGTAGTGATAGTATATGGCAATCAAGTAGGGGAGAACCACCATGAATGGAACGTTTTTTTTCTCGTTGCTGTAAATACAAAATTAATACACTATTTCAAAAATTGAGTACGGAGTTAGGTAGTGTATTCATTCCTTTCATAATTCCTAAAGTGAATTTGAAATACTCCCATCTAATTTTAGTATATAGTTATATTTTAAAAAATGGGAAATGTTCTCTTCAATGGATAGTATACAGTGAAGAGAACAGTGGTCCCCATGAAGAGAACAGGCATAGACATCAATCTTTACGTGGAATTATATGTGCCTATTACCACCTTATTTGACAAGTTCTGGAAATAATTTACAATGTTAATGAAAATATGATATTTAATCAAGAAATATTAAATATTTTACATTGGTAAACAAGAATATAAAAATGTAAATTTGGTTTTATTAAATGTTTACCACAAAAAAGTTGAATAACCCCTTTTGTCCATAAGATTCATGACACTATTGACTGCAAATTTTACACTGGAGCCATTATTATGTTTTTTAACTTGAGTATTTTTGATCATAATTCCTATTGTCTTTTTTCCCTGAATTGATTTTTTCTTATTTTTTTCAATATCTTTTTCTTTCAATTTATGTTTTTCTGGTGACTCTGTAATTATAGTCAATTTCCCTTTTTCGTATTGTTTCGTGGTGGTGCTTTCGCGTATGGTCTAATCATATGAGGAGAAATTATTTCGAGTTGTTAACGACTCTCCAAACGCACCGACGGTTGAGCCTCAAATAATTGTTCTGTTTAAAGTTATTATTATGTAACTCTTTTGAAGTCTGCACTGATTCTAATTGATCCTCTGGAAGTTGCTCCGAATTGAAGACGAATTCTGGTCACTTTTGGTTAAAGTAGTGTTTAGGTATGATGCTAGCAAATTCTCATATTCAAGACTAAATATTTTCCGATTACCTATATTGCGATTATATTCAAAATTCTCACCAGCTACTTTTTCCTGCTTTGCTCGTTGAATAACTTTCCATATAATGTTTTAGCCATACCTGTATCCTAAGCTAAACTGTGAATGCTTTTCCTTTGTACGATTATGGGGTCTATTGCACATTTGAACTCGTCCGTCTTACGATTTATTTTCAGCATGGCTTATGATCTAAAAAAATGTATGATTAGGTACATTTCACGCAAGAAAAAATATTTAAAAAAACATTATTTTATAAACATAACACACAAAAAAATATGTCATACATAGATAAAATATACTTTGTTAAAAAAATAACCGTAAAAGGGACACTAAGCCCACGACGAAAATGTTCTCTTCATAGGACTGCGACGTGATCTCTTCATGGAAATACGACTTTTTTTATAAAAACGTCAAAATTATCAGAATGGCACTAACCATATAAAAGCCATGTTAAAACTTTACACTATTGCTAAACTTTCTTCACTCCACGTCCCCTACTAAATAGTCAGCAGATGATAGAAATTTTGAGTTAATTTTTTTACGACACACGTAAACAACCCTCGCCGATTGTCTCGACACAATGAATGGACCTGCAGCTAACTTAACGCCTTATGTCGGTACCACACTACGATGACACGATGAGCCATTGGATGTCGCTAGGTTTGTTAGTATCTGTGTAAATTAGACTGTTCTCTTCATAGGCCGTTCTCTTCGTGGTGGTTCTCCCCTACTACAGGCATGGGGTAGCATGGGTATATTACATTATATAAATGACACAAGTTAATTGAGGTAAAGACACCATTATATCCTGTATTAATGTATAAGGCCCACACTGGGCTGTGTTTATAATGAATGGTTCCACAGCCCACTGTGGGCATCTAAATGCGTGTATGCTCAAAGAAAGAATGTTCTCCAATTGGTCGGCTTGCTTAAGAGCTCGTTTAGATTATAGCCCCAGGTCACCAGTTGGATAAAAGATAATGAAGTATAATAGATAACATAGATATAATAGATAATTTAGACGAAATAGAGCATTTTAAAGCTAATATCTCATTTTTCATTCTCCTGACAAGAAAAAAATCCGTGTTCGAATCCCGTGTTGGTAGTCTGGTAGTTGGTAGTCTGTCCCCTTCCATCATAATGTGTATCGCATAATTAATAACTATAATAAACAAAATTATATTATGAGTACATTTAAAATTAAATACCTTTAGAGTATACATGAATCTTAGTTTACTGTAGACTAAGACATTTCTCAGGGTTTATCTTTTAGAATTAAGAAACTTAATTATTAAAATTTATTTATAGTTTTTGTGTTTAATTTGTAGAGCTCCATATTCATTTTTAGCGAAATTAAAAATGAATTTAATTTCAATAATTATTATTAATGACATTAAAAATAAATTAAATTTTAATAAATATTATTATCAGTGAAATTTAAAATAAATTAAATTTTAATAAATATTATTATTAAGTTCTGCGGGTTAACTGTTTTTAGTGTGACAGCTGTTTCGGCTTGCAAAGCCATTAATCAAACAGCGGATATGCCACGTATAATCGACTTATATACGGGAAGAGGTAACTTAAAATTTTAGAAATAAGTCGATTATACGTGGTATATCCACGTGGCCTTGTAAGCCGAAACAGCTGTCACACTAAAAATAGTTAACCCGCAGAACTTAATAATAATATTTATTAAAATTTAATTTATTTTAATATTACAATATCATATACAACAATAAATATATACAACAGGCGAAGATGCCCAATTACTGAAGTGGAACACATCACAAAACACACGGACTTGTGCAAATCACATAAATTAAGACCTCACTGGGAATAGAACCCGCAAAATCAGAGTGTAAGAATCATGTCACAATTTAAAGCTTTCTTAGGATAACAATATTGTTTGAATATGAATATTATTATATGAAAACATTGTTGGAGTATGAATATTGGAATATGAAAAGATTGTTTACTAAAAGTTTACTATCATTTCTAAATTTAAAAACGCTCAAATAAAAAACAAGCGCAGCCCAGAACCATTATTCCTTTGTAGGAATAAAAACTTTAATTTCACTAGCCAAAAAATTAAAAAAAAATCAAGATTGTCACTGAAAAAAGAACTAAAAAAATTAATTAAAAATAATCTTTGAAATTCCCATGAGCTTTATTATATACATATTTATTTTGTTTCTCAATATTCTTACCTCCTTATTATTACAATTACAATGTCCATGAAATGAACTGATGTGATTACTCCTCCCATAAGCACGAGCGTCAAATCTTTTATGGCGAGAAAAACTTTTTTATTGTATGAATGTATTATTGAATTCATAAAATTATGTACTATGACATAAATATAAAAAATAAAATAAATAAAATGAAAATTGTTGGAGTATGAATATTGGAATACGAAAATATTGGTAGAGTATGATTATTGGAAAATGAAAAGTATGAATATTGGAATATGAAAAAAAAATTGGAGTACGAATACTGGAATGTGAAAACATTGTTGGAAAATGAGCCAATGAATACGAATGATGTCTCCGGCATCACACTGTTAAATTTTCTCTGTCTGCTTTTTTCAGTCGTAATATAGAAATGTGCTACAAAATTTTTACACACCTTTGTAAGAAAATAATTTTCACTAAGTACCTATTCATTTGAAAGTTTTTTAATATTTAAAATTGCACCGTAATATTTTTTAATAGTATTTTTCTGGATCACGCTCACCTGGCTTAACACATAGCCTCAAAACCTTCCCAACTAAAAAAAAACACTCATCTGGATTTCAATTTTAACAATCGTTATTTTATCAATTCAATGTGTCGCTAGTATTGCCACAAAGAAATAAATAAATGAGACGGCTATATTGACATGAAATAGAGTAGTTTCTACTTAAATTTCATAAAAATGTTATATATCATTTATTTATACTAAAATATTCGTAGACGACAATTTTCTAGTTTTCTTATTAATTATGAATTTTCGTTACCACTTTCACAGATAATTAGAGCGTACAGTGGTTTTGTCTTTACACCAACTATTTCTCACCAGTGAGATTGGTATAAGTTACAAGCGCAATGACTATAATACTGACGCCAGATCGGATGCCTAACCTTCGTTGTATCCCATTTGGACTCATCCTTTTACCGGCTCCCGATGTGTATCGCCTTAAGGACACTGCTACTATGTTATTATGAAAATAAAAGAGATGCGTATAATAAATCTATTCAGGTTACGGTATAAACTAAGGTTGTTAATTTGTTAGTAAAGTCGCGGAGCTAAGTTAATCTATTTCACGGTTGGATTTCTGTATAAAAATGCGCACTCCCATAATTTATTCCCGTAAGTCGGATTCGAGCCGCTTGCAGGCTGGTGGTGGCGAAGAGAATGACGTAGCTTCGTCTAACTGCCTGGTCCTCCACTGCGATAGGGAAACCTGAAACTTCTCGAGGTTTCGGTCACTTCTCTCGGCCACTCCTCGTCGCGGTACTTCTACCGACCACGAGATGTCGCTGGCGTTCACTTTCCGTCTACCGGGTCCGCCACAAGCGTGACGACGGCTCAAGTAACACGCAAGGGTCGCCCACCAAATTGCACGATCTTGACATATTTAAGTTATTAGTTTATTAATATTTAATTTTAAGTTTAATCAAATAAAAACAAATAGTTTTCTATTCATGAATTTTCAGTTTCAAAATCCTGCATTATTATATCACGTGATTTTTCACGCATTTATGGCTGGTCAATCAATATTGCATTTATTAAAGTCATACCACGGTGTCCCAACGTGGACGCGATCTATGCAATTTTAATAAATACATAGATATATCTGTATTCAAATTTTTATACTATTAGCTCCTACCTGTGTCTTAAATTTTTTGAGATAAAATTTTGAGTTTGACCTATTTTAGAATATGCAGTAAGTCCTGGGAGTAGCAGAAAATCTTTTGCTACTCCCAGGACTGTCCTGTTCTTCATCTATCCATTACCATCAAAGCATTCTTCTTCCATATATTACTATTACTGTACTCTACCACTATTTATTCCAACTGCATATTTTTAAAACACTTGTATTCGCTGCACTTTCCACTGCATAATTTGACCGCAGGGATTGATTGGGTCAACCCACGGTATAATTCTCAAAATTACGCGCCTGTTCCTATTGGTTGGAGTCATCTGGACAATCATGCTTTGGCCGCAATTTTACAACATGCCTTGGCCGCTATTATACAATCATGCCTTGGCCTTTATTATTCAAAATTGTGCACTTCGTCAATTGTGACGTGATGAATCAGTACTATTAATATTTTAAAAGTTACAGTTTCACACACACACCAACTTATTTCTTCATGAAAGTGCCAAACGCCAAATTAAAATTAATATTTTCACTACTACAGAAACAATGACGTTTGACAAATGTCCTGACGTTACTCGTAAAAACCTTACTCGTACATAATAAGTATATTCCACCCATTTCGTTTTGGGATCTTATAAAAATTTTGTTATCCTTACAATAGGGGCGTTTTCTTTTAAATAAAAACACTGTATTGTTAAGTTTGCAATAAGATTAATATGCGGCGGAATTTCATCAATTACCTTATTTTCGTAAAAAGTATAGCAAAATATAACTAAAAAAAGAAGCGAAAGAAGAAGAAGAAAAATAATTGATGAATCGGACGATAAAATAAAATACACGCTTATCCATCACCAGCATTTTTGAAAATATAAATAAGGTTTTATATCTTATACGGAAGAGTATTGAAACATTAAACGGAAGAAAAAGAAGAAAAAAAAATTAAAATGTGGTACAATTTTAACCAAGACCAGAATGTTTCAAAAAAGAAATAAAGGGTAAACTTACGGAGAAATTTGTAAGGCGATAATATATAATAGTCAAATTTATATACCTCTCAAAATTATAATTAATAAAATAAATATTAAAAATATAATAACCCCTCTCCGAGACATATTTGATTTTTCCGTATGTCGACAATGACGCTGCTTGTTTGGAGCAAAATCCGACGCTGGATGTCATTGATAGTCAGCCTGCGCCAGCGTGTAGAAATATTTGATTTGGCTCCGAATTCGAAAAGAGAAAAAACAAACGCTCTCGTTTTTTCTTGTGGTGAGTGCATTTTTTCGCATTGAGTGAATGGATATAATAATTGATCAGTAAACTTTGTGTTATTTTTATTTGTTATTTTGTCTTATTTTGTGACGTGAAGGAACTTTTGGAACTTCCCAAGATATTTTCTTTAAAATGCGGTACGAAGATCTTTGCGGCTGACGATTTTGACCGTCGTCGAAGCTGATAAGAATGGCCTATCTCAGGTGATGCATATGATCCCTAACCAGAGTTTATTTTGGTTTTTTCATTTGTGTTTTCTGAACGAGGAGGCGTAATTTTAATTTTTGTACATCATATTGAGAGGTATTAACTGAATATTAGATTCAATAAAGCGAATGGCTATTTGCACGCTGTTTCGCACAATAACATAGGTACAGAAATGTAAAAAAAAAACATAAAAACAGCTATGTCAGAAAAAGACAAAACACAAATAAAAGAGGAGACTTAGATATAAACTTTACTAGCACTTCTCAAAAAATATAAATAATTAAAAAATATAGCTCGGCAGTGCTTTTCATTATTATTGTACAAGAACGCCAAAATATTGGTTTGCGCCCAAACTATTGTGAAAGCGCCGAACAAAAAAAGCGTTCGTTATCTCCAGGATTATACCTCCATTTTGAATTCTAAAACAATATCACGTAGTACCGTGACACCAAGTAAAAGTGGAGGTGCCGCACGTGAATCAATTGTAATGCTTCATTTAAATGATTTTTTCCTCGCTTGCGTGGTGGTGCATTTTCTCTGAGAGATTTGTTGAGAAAGAGCTTCATAAAATACGGATGCATAATGCAGTAAAATGTTGAGAGAAATGTGCAATCCGTAGGTGTAAGCCATAAGTAAACAGTGTTTTGACAAAACTAGCACAGAAAACAAACTGCAGTCCCGGAGAAAAAAGGTGCATATCAACGATATATATTTTTATCTCCGTTACAGTTATATAAACGGTTATTTTAACAAGATGCCAGCAAAAGTTTTGAACAAATCTAGAATGATTTCGAGCAAAACAAATTCAGGCAAAGCGTTCGGTAAAATAGCGTCACTAAAGCAAAAATCACAAGATATTCCATTGAATCACTTTGATTCAAACATTTATAATTTCCCGTTTTGTCAAATGTCATTTTACTGTTTCGGTTTTTTTGTTGGGAACCTAAGCTATACATATCGTCACAATTTTGTCTGGACCAAGTGCGCTTTTTCTTCATTCTGGCTACACAAAGCCGTATGTCAAAATGTATTGCACTGCCGAAATTTATCTTGAGTCTCATGTGGATAAGGAGTACTTTGGCTTGTCTAAAGTTGCCAGAATTGAGAGGACACAATGGATAAATTCACCGTGTATTGTGTGGCTTAGAAGAGATCTTTGCTCTTTCAATGCAACATATTTCATTTTCTGACAGAGTAAGTCGTTAGTATCCCTCCGGTCCTACGGCAAAGTACTGTGAAAAGAATATATCTGCAGAAGTCTTGCTCATACCGAAATATATTTTTATTGGATATTTTACTTAAAGAAAGAATATTAAGATTGCTAAATCAATAGACTTACAGTCTACATATATTGTGTAGACCGATAAACTCTAATTATCTCAGGTTTTACGAATTTGCGGACCGACATACAGATAGGCAGAAAACGAAATTTCTTTATTTATTAAAGATGACCTTTTAAGAGATCAACAATCATTCTTACATATTTTGAAAAAGGAATTATTTTTTTATAAATTCTTATGAGTTACGGACAGACTGTATTATTATTGGATATTAGCAGTAAGTCGTCAAAAATGAGGGTATTTTTACATGAAGATTCCTTAGGAATAAGTTGTATTTATTTTATTAAAAAAAAAATTGGGAAAAAAATGTTGAAAAAAAAGTTTTGGGAAATAAAATTTTTGGGAAAAAAAAATTGAAAAAAGAAATTACTATAAAAAAGTAACGGACGTTACACAAAGTTACGGGACAGGCAGACAGAATGACAACGAAAGTATTGGAATTGTGATCCTGATTTCTTAATTGCTCGTTTCTTATACGCCTGAAAGATCTGGAATGGAAACTGAATTCAATCGACTTTTATTTCAATTCTATATTTGTATATCGGTGCTTGTAATAAGCCTAATTACGCTCCGAAAAAATTACCTGGGCCAACAATTTAGAAATGTTCATTTATATCTGTAATTAGAGATATAAATGGAACATCGGAACGTAGTTTCATTGCCGATCAATTTGCTCGAGAGAAATGCTACAAATTGAATCATGTTGATGAATGTAGATTTTCCTGGTGCGCGGGTAAGGGAATTACCGCGAGCCGATAGTCCGAATCTGACTAATTGGACGTAGGCTAGACTGCTGCAAAATCGACCTGGTAGACAGAACAGTCCAATAATCTAATAAATATATTTACGAAGTGCTGAACGATGTCCCCGTTCAAATATTTCAGTACTCACTGCAATAAAAAAAAAGCATTTAACCCCATAGAAAGAAAAAAACTAAAGCAAAAAAAACTAAAGTAAAAAAACTAAATACTGCATATGGTACAAAGTTTAGCTTTTTTAATAAGCTAAACTTTGTACCATATGCAGTTGTGTTATGTTTTCGTCAATTTTACAGTTTCACGAGGGGCTGCATTTCTCACTCTTTTTTCATTCGTCTTTTTTAAACATCTTTAAAATATCTTTAAAACAACTACACTTCACAGAACGTGAAAGCTTTCTGAAGCTTATGTATCTTCAAGATAATTTCAACAATTTAATTTACATTGACTTGAAAATTAATGAACATTATTACGAGTCTTCAATATTTAAGGGGGAATACCAACCTAGTCATTTTGAAAAAATCGATTTTTAAATTTTAAAATTATCTTACCACTTGAGGCCTTAATAATGTCTGGTGAAAAATTCTAAAAAATATTTATAGCTGATAATAGTGGCATCTTTTTGTTGATTACGCGCCGCGCCACACGGCACCGCACTACATGCAGACAGGTAGCTGCCAGTCGGGCTCTTTCATAATAGAAACGTTAGACCTGTTTTTATTATGTTCGTGAAAAGTGATCGATGAAATGAGAATTCTAAGCCAGGTGGAGGACTTATATTATGGACCTAGAATCGATTATTTTATGTAAGTTGAAAAATTTCGCGATTTATTCATTGCTCAATTTTCAAACGCATTTAACTCGAAACCATGTTTTAGTAATCGGTGAACAAAATATCTCGGCAACCACTGAACCGATCAACTTGAAATTTCTAATAG
Source organism: Agrypnia vestita (assembly GCA_016648135.1). NCBI lineage: Eukaryota > Metazoa > Arthropoda > Insecta > Trichoptera > Phryganeidae > Agrypnia > Agrypnia vestita. The sequence continues at coordinate 31,252 of JADDOH010016191.1, read as the reverse complement.
TTATTCTATATATAATTTGTCTTTGTCGTAGAATTATTTTAAGTGACTGTGATTTTTTTATCGCCATAATAAACCCGAATTTTTTTCCTAAAAATGCTATTTTAAATTCAAACGCCCGCCATTTCGTCAAAAATCTATATTTTAAATAACCCTTACGTCAAAGACTAAATTAAAGTGTCAGTTTTGATAATCTTTTTTTTTTATTCTGATGATTACAGAAAAAATGGGAGTGGTCACCTCGGAGGAACTTTTTCTCGGCAGTCGACAGAACCCAAGAATTTTCCGCCAACGTTGAATATTTTTAATAAAAAATTTTAAATATTCTTAAAAGCATGTATGATCATGTATAAATGATACCAATACCATAATTCATATAGTTTTTTTTTTAATTCACAAAAGTTGAATTTTTTCGCGCTTCGTAGGTAGGTATTCCCCCTTAAGTTGTATAAGTCGAACATCTTCTGTGAGTTAAAAATTAAATGTTTAATAATATTTTCTTAAGTAATGAATTCTTTGACCAGCAAATTATGAAGACTTCCATACACGTTTCCTATTTAAAAAGCTTCATCTCTGTGAGATTTCTATAATTCATCTTAATTAATATTATCATATTACTTAGATTTTAACTTATAATAATATTCTATGACACAAAAATTTATTTTCGATGTTTTTCTTTTAATTTATGGATGCATAAATATAAATGTCCTCACTGCGTTTTCGAGGGGGTATTTATCATTTAGCTGCGCGTGCATTCATGCGTCTACTGTTCTTCCGTAATATAACGTCAGCGACTCTATTCAAACTGGAAATTTTTTTTTTTCAAAAAATTCTATTCATCAATTTTCAATTTTTCAATTCAAACATTTTCAATAAATCTCTAATTCATGCGACCTCTTCAGCTACTTACTACACGTTGATAAATTGTATTTATTTTTTTGCGATACCTACTCTAAGTTTTGTTGAATATTCATGCTAAGATATACATAGCGACTAAAATGTACTTAGCGACTGGATGTACATAGCGACTAAGATGTACTCAGCGATCTATGGACAGACAAAGGCTAGGCGTAAGATCGAGAAAATCAGAAATGAGGAAATAGACGCCGGACTAAGTAGTCGATGTGGTAGACCGTATTGCCAAATTAAAATGTCAATGGGCAGGTCATGTTGCTGGACAGAGAATAGACAGATGAGTACCCAGAGTTCTGCGGCAGAGAGGTAAGATGTAAGATCATCTATCAGAGTCAATTAAAAAAATGTTGAAAGTCTGTTTGTTAAAAATATTTAATTTCCTTATGGCTTTCTTATTATTATTATGATTGAATGGATTCATAAGTCAATTATTGCATCACTATTGTAGTTACTTTATAGCGCTAGGCACCAATGGCTTTGCTTATATATAACTAGCTATGCCCGCGCCTTCACACGCATAGTTTTGAGTATCTTTTAGTCATATTTTATCAATTTGTGTATTAAGATGTCGTTGCGAACTTTTTTATAGAACTTTTTAATTTCCACAATTTATTTAATGAAAGTATTTAAATATCTCTTACCGTTTACGCAGAGTTCGTAAAAAACGCATCGCTCGACCATTTTTTCGTCGACTTTGGAGTAGTTTCAGAGATTACCTCCGATTTCCAAATTTACAAACTTACACACTATTCATTTTTATAGTTTTGTATAGATGAGTATTGATGACAATTTAATTTCAAATAAAGCTCGTTAAAAAAATGTTATATAGATACACTCATTGAAATCTTTTTTTTATTTTTAAATTACCTATAGTAGCAGGTTTGATAGTTGTATAAATATTTTAATGGCTTGATTATCATACGCTAAAAATTTAGTTCTTCTTATGTCAGTTTTAAAAACGCTATTCCTTTTTAACCGTTATTTATTATTATGCCATTAAATAGCCATTAATTAAAGATTCTTAGGCGATCATGAGGCAATGCAAGTAAAATTCGCCACTTTTTCATACAGTTTCTTTGCATTTTGTACGACTTTTTATGAAAGGGAAACGTATTAAAATTTATTATTTAGGTTTCATATATTCAAAAGTGATAAAAACATTATTATTTTATTAACAAAAATTCACTATCAATCGTATGTTTTAGAAATGAAAAAAATTGCTCCTCTCCACTACTATGGGCTTTATTTGTGTATGAACTTGTCATGTGATTATTATCGATTATACATGATTACATTTTTTTCCTCAAAAATATCTATCGAATTTGGCAATATAGTATATAATTAAAATGACTTAATTGAAATTGTTTCATATTATGTACATATTTGTTTATTGATTTAATAAAAATGATGCGTTTTCTTTATTATTTCATGCGAGTAAGCACTCTACAATTTCTAGTTTAAATTTGAATGAGGAAATATTTCTAACGTACATGTTATATTGCAATTTTATATTTTGTTTTGCAAAATAAATCTCGGAGAATATAAAAAGGAAAAGTTCTTAGAAAAATAGGGCTTCATTTTCATTTTACAAAGCTGCAATACGTAGCTACGTGTTTGTAATTTTATATTTTTATTCCTCTTATTGATCGCTATTTTTTCGAATTTTCGCCTCTTTTTATCTGAATTTTCATTATAAATAGCTAAAAATATTTATTATTCTCGGTAATTTTTCCGCACACATATTGAAATGCTGTCTGTGCACGTGGATATGAGTTTTCCGATTTCACGCTGATCTCAGTGTTTATCTCCGTATCAAAACCTAAATTTTTCAATTCAATTCAATTTATTTTGTATATCACATTTTCATTGTAAACATACATTTAATTCGTAAATGTTATAATATTATATCAAATTAAATATAAAATAATATAATTATAATCAAAGATTTAGGAGAATCCTGCTTTGGAAAACACCCTCAGAGATAGAACAGATCAAAATCCAAAGTGATACTATTCAGCATTGCAGTAGCTCTTCCCAGAGGCGTAATGATCGACAAGTTGATGTAGATGGTATTGAGATTAAAGTCATCTAAGCCTCTGAGAGATATATCATCTCATGAACATGGCCTAAAGATGTAAATCGCTTCTTTTGGTACACAAATTCAGTCAGTCAGAGTCAGTAAAAAATGGCTGGCGGAAATAAAGAAGGTTATTCAGTATTTCTTGCCCTTTCGCACTCGACCCCAAAGGCCTTGTAATATTTGTAGAGTTGGGTGACAACAATTGTAAATTATAGGGTTTCGCGGCTGAAAATAGTTGTGCAAATATACGTTAGTTCACACAAAACACTCGGGCGAGTTTCGAGCAAATATTTAAGTATTTTTGTGCAGGCCGCAAATCTCACAATATTGAAGATTGAGCGCATATTATTTGAATTTTACGATACATAATAAAAAATATTTTTTTGTTTTTATTTATTTATTTTGCAAATAATAAAATAATTACGCTACATCTAAAGAGAAAAAAATATTCAAATAATAATATGTTGGTATTTCTCGTACATAGTTAAAATAGATACAAATGTTTCTTCTACTATAACTATTTATTTATTCATTTATTTATTTATTCAATTTATGGCATAAAAGTATATTTTACATTATAATATATACCTACAAGAAATCCAAAGAGAAGACTGCAAAAAATTACAGAATTGACATAGTGTTGACTAGCTTGTTGGTCTTGTGGTTAGGACTCTTGCCTCGTGATTCAAAGGTCGCAGGTTCGAATCTAACTCCAGACAAGCAAGTTAGTCCTATTTTCATAGCACAAAATTTGAAAATAGTAAGAATATTGATGTGACACGAATACCGTGTTCACGTTCTATTTGAAAAAAAAATATATATATACAATTGTTACTTATTTTAAACAAATTTACTACTAGTTTCGAAGCATCTGTGTCATTTACAAGAGTTGTTTAAACTAGATTAAAATGTACAAGAACAGTAATTAGGAGTTGTTAGGTGGGGGTAGCAGCGGAGACTTGAGGGGACACCCCTTAATAACACCAAATTATATTATATTCAATTATTAAATATTATTGTATATTGTCACGTGTCGCGGCTGCCGGAAGAATGAATGAAAATGCTGGAAATTACTTACAGATTTATTAATTACTAATTAATTAATTAATCAAGCATACAAAGCCACTTAATACTATTTAACTTAACGCTATTCCTTAAATTAGACTATTTTGTAATTTCTCACTTGCAAGTAGACACTTTATTATCGCTTATTAACATTTACTAGATATTATTACAAAGAAAACACTTTGTATAAAACCATATTTTGGGGCCAATGGTTCCTTCATCAGAATACAACGATACTTAAAATTAAAATTCGAAGCTTAAATCTAACAAAAACAAATACTAATAAATATACGAGTAGGTAAATTAAAAAAAAAAAAATTTAAACACTTAAAAATTTAGTAAAAGGAATTTGGTTATTTATTATATTTAATTTCCTATTATCAATTGAAAATACTAATTTTGATGAATTTTTTCTAATTGGTATTTAAATATATGAATTTTTAATATACATGAAGAATGAAGGCATATTAACGCATAATATATTTTTTTCATATCAAAACAAGTTAAAATATTTAAACAATCTTGGTTTCTCATAATTTCAAAATCATTTACTTTTCATGTTCATTTTTTTAATAAAAAAAATGCGATATTCAATTATACATGTAAACAATTTACGTCTTGAAGTTGATAACTTATTTCAAAGTTCTAGAGCTCCAGTCTTCTAGTAAGTTCTTCTTGAAGTTGATAACTTAGTTTTAAGTTCTAGAGCACCACAATCATGTGTCCTGACGCACAATTCTCGGCTCATCAACATTCATAAATCTTCTCACGCAAGCTCGTTTAGGCTTCTAACAGGACCATATTTCCAAATTTTTGTTTAAAACCTGATTTTTTTGACCTTTTTGTGCTATTAACTCACTTCGTACGTCCTAAGTGACCTTAACGTCCTTTTCATTAGACGAACAAGAATAGTTAAATATTAGTAAAATAAATCAAAATATTTTTTTTAAATACTTCTTCTTCATGTGCCCTGTCGGGTCCCCCCGACGTCGGCGATCATCTGGGAGAAAGTTTCCCTGTCCAGGGCAGTGCGGAACAGCTCTTCCACGCTTCTTATCCCGGTCCACTCTCGGATGTTTCGATCCCCTCTGCGACCCTCAATCTTCCCCTTCATGACGAGCTGAATGATGGAGTATTTTTCGCCTCTCATTATATGACCAAAATATGAAATTTTACGGAGCTTTACTATGTTGAATAACTGTCTGTTTGTACTTGCTCTACGTAAAACTTCAACATTACTAGTCATGTCAGTCCAAGATATCCTTAAAATTTTACGATATATCCACATTTTGAACGCTCTGGGCGATTTAGAGTAGTCACCTTCAGCGTCCATGCTTCGTAAAGTAGAACTGACCATACATAGCATATTTAAAATACTAAAAATATCATAAATAAACAAATAAATTTAACCACTAGTCCTATCCCAAAAATTAGAATCATTCAAATAATTTTCAGTGAAAAATAAAGGTATCTGGCAAATCTAAGTATTTTTCACATCAATCACATTTTATAAATCACTGCGATTTAAATATCTAAAATCACTCTGCTGGATGACACCGCTCGCGTAGCAGGGTGCGCCGGAAGCCACGCTTAACACCCCTAAATTTGTTTGCAGCCTCCCACCATTGCAGCCTCGCAGCGGAGATGGTAGATGGCGTAACAGACAGTTTAATTTCCGGGTTCGAATCCAGTTTAAACTAGACGCCCCATGGCACAATGGCCCAAACCGAAGAATAGTGGGACTGTCAGTCAAAATGTTTGCTATCTCTGTCTTCGAGCTTTTTTGTGAAATTTCTTGAAACTGTTTAAGAATTTTTATATATAAAAATATTTAATTTCAGCCTCAAATACTATTTTTCTTGAGCTTCTGGTGAAATTTCGAGACAGAAGAATAATATATATTTAATTTTTAGGTTTATAGCGTTAAATTTTTGCTCGGACATTATTATTTATTTTTTTTAACCAACAAAGCGTATTCAATTAACTTATATAGTAGAAACAGGTAGACGTAAAGTTATCTCAAGAGGTCCATACAAAGTTTTTAATTTATTTTAATTAATTAGATGTATTTTACTAGAATGAACAAACGAAGAAAAATTAAAATTTGCATTTTGAACAAACCGGTCTATTAATTAACTCAAAATTATCACAAAAATATGTTATTGTTAGAAAATAACGAATGAATATTTACCCTAATTTATAACTACTAAAATTGTAAAAATACTTGTCACTATGTTTTACAACAAATAAGGGAGGAATACCGAAGTATTAAAATCAAATTCTCACCAACCTTTTGAAATTATACGAGTTTGCTTTTACTTAATTTCAATCTTTAATTTTCCAATGCTGATGACTGATGTATGACTTTTGATTTCGTCATTTTTCCTAATTTAGCATAAATAGTGAACTAAATATTCACATTATCCATTAAATCATTTCAAGTCTTTAAGCTCTTTTTCTTTAATAATTAGCAATTCATTAAATATTTTAAAAATATTTTATTTCATGGAGTGAGTATTTACTTGCTCCAATAATACTTTTTCAACAAGCTGATATTTTGATAGCTTTTATGGTGGGATGATACTTCATTAAATAAAGTAAACACATAATTTAAAAACAAAATAAAAAATGTTCCCCTTATGGACCAACTAAGCTATCAGTTAATCCGTTCAAATGATCCTTGCTTACTTATTCTAGGAAAACTGGTAGAACAAAAGGTTTCACATGCTGCAAGTTTATCCAAGCTCAATGTTCAAAGTACTCCTTAACGTAAACTTAGCAGAGAATTTTGTTTAAACTTTGCTGTATTTTTTCATATGGTTGTCAACAAAGAATAATATGAATGATATGAATAATGTGACATTATATAAACAATAATTATATTCGTTATGCCATCCTCAAAAATAATGAATATTGTACCCTTTTGAAACTAGAATCAATAGCTGATCTCATGCCGTTTTTAAAATAAGTATGATTTTAAATAGTAAATATACATAATAGTTTGCATTTTAGATTGATTTAAAGTACACTTTTTGTTTTGACTTATTTAATATATAACTAATAATTAATAATTACGTAAATGTAAAATTTAAATTAAAAAATAAAACGTCTCTCATTATTGACGGGTTATAGCTACTTATATTAAAATTTGTGTTTGTGAAGTACAAATCACTTTCCTATGATCTTACGTAATTCTGACTAACATAATTCAGGGTATTATATGAATATAGAATCTTATATAATTCAAATTAGGTTAGTTACTTTATGGTTTGGTAGTCGCACCGTGGTGCAAATTTTTTATTTAAAATATTTTTATTTTAACTTTATACTACACACACAATATTTGAGTAATTTATCACAACTATAGTTTAGAAAGGAGCAGTCCCTCTCATGATTAGGTATAATTAATATCTAACTTTAATACAGAATTTCGTCAATCAGAGCAAAGACTCGCGTACGAAGTTTTTTTGGTTCATTCAATTCAAACAGAGCAAGTCTAGGATCGGAAAAGTGTTTAGGAATGTGATATTATTTATTGATGTTTTCTCACTTTTCATTAGTTTTTCTTATAATATTTATAAAATGATTATGACGATAGGCTTCTACTTCATAATTAAGTCGATAGTCATATTTATATAAAACCCTTTCTGGATCACAGGCTTTGTTAAGGTATAAAGGTGATCAAGGTGAACGTATATTTCCAAAACCCGTTGTATAATTATAAAACAAATTTATTAAAATTATTTCTCAATCGGAATTTTAATGAAAATTTTGTAAACAAAAACAATAAAAAGTAATTAAAACATTATGTAAAAATGGTTAAACCTTATTTTATATTTTTTAGGGAGCTGTTGTTTTTCATTGAAACTATTTTTAATATTGAAAATATAAATGAAAGAGGGAATTTTTTTACAAAATTTCCGTAATTGTAATAATTTGAAAAATTACATCCAGGCGTGTGATGCAATAAGAATTGAAATATTCGTTGTTCGTTTTCGTCTCATTATGTATTGATATGGAAAAGGGAAATCTGACTCAAATCCGATAACCAATATTACATTTATTTTCATGTTTAATATTTGATATTTTAATTAATGTCCTAACTTCGTATATGATATCTTTTTATTTAATTACATTATCCATAACGATGTTAATTACTTATTATATAATTGAAAAAGAGAATGATATATTAACCCCTACCCTCATTTAAAAGAGAATTAAATTCTTGTGTTTAAAATTGGGGGAATTTTATTAGTAGTATTTTATTAAAAAAGTGAAAAAGGACATAATGTAGAAAAAATAAAATGTATCTTGAACCATTAAATAAAGTTTTAAAAATTAAGAAGGCAATAACTTTTAAAATTATATATTGATTGTTTTCAAAGCGTTGTTTTGAAATTTCTATAATTTTTTCCGTCTTTATTTAGAAAAAAAAGTTTGAAATATTAACACCATAACATTCATGATGTTAAATAATCATATATTTCCAAAATTTTCAAATTTTTTAGTAAAAAACGAGATTATTTTTGGTAGAGATATGTAATTATTTATTTTATAGGTTGATTTTAAATTAGGAAATTACGTAAATCATATAAAAATGACCAAAATGTCAATAATATTAGACTCAACTTAAAAATTGTGATTAAAAATGTTTTTATTCAATTAAAAATTTTAAAATGATTTATTTTTTATACAACATTTATATTACAAACATAAATTTAATTCGTTAATGTTATAAAACAACAAAAACAAATATTAAAGATATATAAAATTATTCATATCAAAGGAGAATTCTGCTTCAGAAAACCCTCTCAGGGACATGGAACAGATCAATTTCAATTCAATTCAATTCCAGAGTAGGGGCGTGCAGTGAGAACAAGAAGCGTGACATTTTCATAGCATGTATTTTGAAAAGAAACTGAAATAAAAAATTTATCTCGTTATATTCCTATCACAATAATTTACATATTATTCAGACTTTAATATTTCATAATATCCTGCCAGATGAATATTTAAATTCTATTTTCAAAAAAAAAGTTTAAATAAAAGCGGTGCTTCTTGTTCTATCTATACACGCCTGGTCTGGAGTGATATTATTCAGCAAAGCAGTAGCTTTTCCAACAGGTAAAACCATTGGCAGGTTTTAAAGAATTCGTATTTTAAACCTCATTTTTCCGTATCTTTTCCAAAACTTATTTTATTTTTTATGGTCGGGGTCGGATATCTACTAAAACAATTTTTCATATTATTTTTAAAATTTAATTATGAAACATAAGGTAATAATTTGAAAGGTAATAATTTAAAATTATTAACATTATTTTTCAATCGAAATTTTAATGAAAATTTTTAAACAAAAACAATAAAATGTAATTAAAGCATTACGTAAATATGGTTAAACCTTATTTTATATTCTTTAGGTAGCTGTTGTTTTTCATTGTATTTCCAATCCATTTTCCTTTTCCGTTTTCGATTATTCTGTTTTCCTTTCGCTTACAAGTTTCTGTATGTCCTCCTTTGTAACTCCGGTACCATATACACATACTTCTAGACCATTTTCCTGCGATGGTTCACGGTGTAATAGAAGGAAAACAGTGAATATTGCAGGGACCATTGACCAAACAACAAGAACACACTGACCTACCTGCAACTTTCAACTACGACGAAGAATTGAAATAAATGGGAAAAACACCAAGTAAAACATTGTTCTTCGACAATGTTTTACTTGGTGTTTTTTCGCAAGGGGATAAATAAAAAATTTAAATGTATTATCTCGGTGTGTGGCTACAGGAGACAAATGAACATACTTAATTAATTAGCGATTTATTAATTAGTGATTAATTATTGCCTATGAACACTTTATTATCTCTGGGAAACACTTTATTTATCACTTGCTTGAATATTCTATTTGATTCTCGCAAGTAATTAAATTCGCTCACTTATCGGTAAAAACTCGCCTGATGTTTAAGGTTCAATTACTCTATTGCTCCGAATCCTACGACTGGCCATCCCAACCGTCGTTCTACTGCTGATATCATGCCGAAAAAATGGCAAAAAACATGACTTAATGCGTAGCTGTCGGTCCCGCTTTATATACGCAATACGTTGGTTTTTCGAACTCTCGAAAACATTATTTTATTTTCTAGTGTTCACTTATTGTTGTCATCGACATACATATTGCAAGGAATTCTGTACGTAATCTCTTTTATCATCTCATTACAGTATCCATGAGAAGATAGATATTTTATTTTATTTATCTGTCATGAATTCATAAGCATTGATCAATTTATAATATATTTAACTTGCAAAACACATATAAGGGAATTTATATTTTTTGTTATTTTCATATTTTCTCCGTTATTTCGTTAAAAATCTTCATTGCGCTGCACTTCATGATTTAAGATTTTGATTTCCTTTTAAATGGTATCTCAATTGAAATCTTTCATCTTGTATCATATTCTTGATTATTTACCTAAATTTTCTCATAAAATAATCCTCAAATAGCAAACTTTTTAATTGTAATACAAGATAATTTAATTTTAACACGCTTTTAAAAGCAAGCTTAATCATTTACAAAAACAGACAATAAGAAAAATTATTGAATATTAAATGCTTTAACTAAATGTTTTCGTGACATTTAATTTTTTACAATCATATTTGCCTCAATTTTTCTATTATTATTGATTTAAAAACCATGACAGATCTATCTATTAAGCACTATCAAACCTCTCAAAATGACTAACGCCATAGAAATCAATTGTGTATTGCTAGCGCGTGAGTGATACCAGCGATAGTGAACCAACGTGTGAAGTTGAACAGAATATTCTAGAATGCGATCAACTTTTTGATAGAAACAGCGTAATAAAAAGTGTTCTTCGTACAAGTGATTAGAGATAACACAGGTCTGCGACATTTTTTTTCTTTGAAATAAGAGTTAATTCCCATGTATTTTTGGTTGCTGAATTCAGGAAAAAGAAAATTTAACTGTCAATTTGCAGACCTGTGTAATTAGTGCGAATTAAGAAATTGGAATATACGTGTTTGAAATATTCTAGAATCAGTAATTTAGTAGATAAGCCTATTCTAGAAACATAAATTTAAAACAGTGATCCGATTTAATTCGTGTCCGGTGACTTTTTGCGTAATGAATAAGTCTAATTAAGTTTAAGTGTTTTATTTACTTCCCACAGCTAGTCCCGCACCAATATTACAATGATGACTCTAGTCGTTGTAATGCAGAGCTTCTGTCAACCGCTGAATGTCATCTAAAACGTGCCGGAACTAGTGATGGGTCCGCTCTGTACTCACTACTACAATGTAGTACTACACTACATTGAAGTGCACACTTCGCACATTTTGATGTGTAGTGCACACTAAAAACTACAAACACCAAAGTTATTGAAAGTATAAACTTCAAAGAGTACACTTCATTTCAAAGCGAACACTACAAAGTACATACACTTCAAAGTTATTGAAAGTATGAGAAACACATTTTAAATAGTGTATTTTTCACGTGAAATTTTTGGAAAGTTGATGTAGATATATGAAGAATTTTCTGGAATCTGTAACAACCCCCCCCCCCCCACGGTTTGAAAAATTTTGGGAGTTATGAAAAAATTTTTGGGAAGTTGATGTAGCTAAACGGAGAAATCTCTGGAAACTGTAACAACCCCCCCCCCCATGGTTTGAAAAATTTTGGGAGCTATGAAGAAATTTTTGGGAAGTTGATGTAGCTAAACGGAGAAATCTCTGGAAACTGTAACAACCCCCCCCCCCATGGTTTGAAAATTTTTTGGAATCGAACGAAGAAATCTGTCTGGCGACCTTTTTTTTTTTTTTTTTAGCTCGCTAAATTTTTATTTGGGAAAAAAATACTTCATTTCATTTAAAAATTTACTTCACTATTACTTCATTTCATTACTTCACTTCATTATTATTACAATTACTTCATTTCATTACTTCACTTCATTAATACTACAATTACTTCATTACATTACTTCACTTCATTAATACTCGTAGTACTACAATTGTAGTGTACACTTTGTAGTCTTCAAACTGGTGAACGTGTGTGTGTTATAGTCTTCATTTTGAAATGAAGTTTTTCCCTTCGCTAGTCGGAACAGAAAATGTGCGTTCATGTCAGAGCACAACGCAAAACACAATTGAACGCACCCAGTAGGCAAGGAGATTCTCTCATAACCTTAATCATACATTTTTTTCGCTTTTTAATACCGATTTATTATTATTATTATAATTACTATTATTATTATTATTATTGATATTATTGATAATGGGCAAGCAGCTTACGCTGATAGGCTTATATCACTGTCTCTCATTTGAAAATCCAGCCTATTCCTAAATTGGTTGACACTGGCTGCAGACACAACGCCCTCGGGCAAACTGTTCCACGTATTGACCACTATATTGCTTAATATATGCTTTTTTGGGTTCTCTCGAAGTCCTACATTAGTGTTTAATGCAAACATATCTGTCATATTAGGAATATTGTAGTAGCCCGATAGAATCTTGAATGTCTCGATGGGGTCACCTCTTGCTCGTCGCTCCTGAAGAGTGGGCAGTTTCAATACTCTCAGCCTTTCCGCGTATTCCAGGTTTTCAAGACCCAAGAGCAATTTTGTGGCTCGTCTCTGAACGTTTTCCAGTATAACTATATCATTAGCAAAATATGGATTCCTTGTATGTAGTTGTATTTTTTTTTAATATTTCATACTTATCTTTTGTAAATCGTTATCTCTATTATAAAAGTAATTTATATTGAATATTACATTCATTCGGGCATTCTTCGACTCATCAAATATTCAAGTATCGATCGATATATGTAGTTTTTTTAACATAGAAAATTTTAAGAAGATTTTCATTCTATATTACTCGTATGTCTTACTGCTTGCAATCCTTATGTAAAAAAACAATATTTAAACACCGACATATGTATGTTTACGCATACATCGCACGGTATGTACCTTCTAATCTATCACTGCACACACGCAACCCTTTTCACTGATGAGCCTCCCCATTATATATTTCGAGTGGTGAACCCCCTTTATTCCAACCCCCTACGAGATCGATCTAAATTTGCATCACGTCAGCGGGTCCACGGCTAGTAGCTTAGTGATTATAATTAATAATCTATCCAGCATCCCTCCGTCTCTCCAAGTGCACCATTATTATCTAAATGACACTTCTACAAACTTGTACTTAGCTACAAAGTTCTTAATCTTAAGAAGGTACTTGTAATTTAACACATAAATTAAAAGAGTAATAAATCGAAAGATAAACTCTCTTCTTAACATTTAAAACCTACGGAAGTTTACTGTTAAATAAAGAACAGTAGTACACGAAACAATACCTATTCTTATATTATTTTTAAGAACACATTCTTATTGTGAAGTTGCAATTTTTCAGAACAAATTTCTGTGAAATTTAAAACCAAATTTATTAATCAAAAAGAAAGACGTGCAGAAAAATCAAATCAACGAAAAAATATTAAAAGTAAAAAAAATAAAGACATAAAATAAAATTCAGTTCAGAATATTTTGAGTTTGTTCAAATCTTTCAGAACAGTGCTGGATTTATGTCACAGAGACATTATTAATCAATTAATGTATATTATAGATATCTCACAGAGACGAAACAAAACTTTAACGAAAGTTTCGTCTCTGTGAGATATCTATAATATACATTAATTGATTAATAATGTCTCTGTGACATAAATCCAGCACTGTTCTGAAAGATTTGAACAAACTCAAAATATTCTGAATTGTAAATACTGGTAAAAAAGGAATTTTAACAAAAATTGGAAATAATATTTCCTGACGTATCCTAGTGTAATGCAAGTATTCGGATGAATTTCATTACACAATAAAGTATATTGCTCTCAAAATTCCGTAAAAAATCAATGTAGATTTTCTCATTAGCGACATCTGTGGGGATTTAGGGGAATGAAAATGGCTTTGTACAGGCCGCATGGAAAAGGCGCTTACAACTCATATATGAAAGCTTTCCACGCAATTTGAACATATATACAACTTCCAAAAAATGAATAAGCATGGTATATTCTATCATGGGTGGAAATGGCGAATGTTACAATTGTGTAAAGTGATCACTTAAGCCAACCATAAAAGATAGGTCATAAGTCCTATGTACACCCAAATGACTTCTATACCTACTTTCCCATAATAAATACAGTTTCGTCTCTGTGAGATATCTATAATATACATTAATTAAAATTCAGTTGTTTTTCAACGTAGATGCATCAAAAAATTTGTGGAACCTTGGCAAGAAGTTATAAATATGTTATTAAGGAGAGTATTTATTTTCACTGATATTAATGAAATTGTATTTTTTGTGTGCCCTTTCTTTTTCATTTGTAAAAAACGGACACAACTTATATTAATACTATAATATTCTGCGTAATTTCCCCAAAAATACTTAAAATTATATTGGCTTTTTAAATGCATTTGGCATATTTCATTTCGATTTAAATGTTTCAAACTAATATTAATTTATAGCTGGAAGATTTTAAGCAGCGAGTATTTTGATTTCGGATATGCGAACATGCGTCAATCGTAAAATCAACGTTGTTTGCGTACATTAAAATGGATACGCGGAAATATATTTTCAATAAATAATTATTGGAACGAGGTATTTTGATTAAAAATAAATATTTGAAATCGACGATGTAAAATTTAAATCGCCATGGATTCAACAATTTTCATTTGCAGCCGTATTTAGAGATATATTCGTTATATTATTCCACTAAATATATGTAGGTATATCAATCAAACTTGCGTCATATCTAAACAAATCCATTTTGCAAATAGAAACCTCTTCAATTTGTTTTTACATTAGTTCTTACTTAGTTATTCAACTCCTCTATATTAATTAATGTTTTTGTTTGTTTGGCCAATAATTATTTAAGTGGCTCAGAAACATGTTGATAATTCAATAAATGGTGGATTTATACCAAATGTTTTCTTTATATTAATATAAACAATGTCACCACAAAGTAATTTTGTTAATACTTAAGATATCATATTTAACAAAAATTTATTTATGTTAGTATGTAACCATAAAAATTACTTTTTTGTCCACCGGTTTCGAGATATAACCCGTCTCATCGTCAGAAAAATCACTACACTAGCATATAAATAACACTACACACCACAAACCATAGTATTATTTACACACCAACATCTTCACAAAATATTCTGCGTTCTACTCTAACTAAAAACCAACATGCACTAATTTTTTTATCAAAAAAAGATAAAAAATTGAGTAGAGGATAGAGGTTGACAGACGGGGTGGGGTCTGCAGGGGGTCCTCTTTCCTCTTCTTTTCTTGCTTCTTTCAAATAATCCTTCTTGATAAGAAATTTAGTGCATGTTGAACTTAGTTAGAGTAACACGCTTGTGATAAGTATTTTGTGAAGGTATTGGTGTATAAATTATACTTTGGTATGGTGAGTAATATTACTTACATGTAATGGTTGTCCTGCCAAAGAGACACGTTACGTCTCAAAAACAGCTAGACAAAAAAGTAATTTTTAATGTTATATATTAGGTCCTTACATATGAAATTGGCGTTTTGCCGTACTGGCAAATTTGATCTCAAATATCTTCTCTTTGATTAGCAATTCAAAATCCAAATTTATACAGCTATTTACTCATGTATTTGTGTTTTGAAAATTATAATTCATTTGTTTTTTCCTCAATTATTTTTTTCTTTGCGTCACTCAGTTTACAAAATGAAAAACTTGAAATATCGCGTTATTTACGAGTACGAGTTCCACCGTGGCACCAGTGCTGCAGAAACGGCTCGAAGGATTAATGATGTGTATGGCGACGGTGCCGCAAAAGAAAACACAGTGCGTTTTTGGTTCCAACGTTTTCGTTCTGGAAATTTCGACCTGCAGAACAAGCCCCGTGGACGGCCGGAGACCAAAGTTGATAATGAAGAATTGAAGGCTATTGTGGAAGCGGATCCATCGCAAACCACATCCGAGTTAGCTGCAGGCTGCGTGTTAGTGATAAAACTGTTTTAATCCACTTGAAGCAAATTGGTAAGGTGAAAAAGCTTGAAAGGTGGGTACCTCACGAATTGAGTGAAGCAAATCAACAAACGCGCGTTGACTGCTGCGTTGCATTACTCAACCGGCACAATAATGAAGGGATTTTAAATCGAATCATTACCTGTGATGAAAAGTGGATCCTGTACGATAATCGGAAGCGCTCATCGCAATGGCTGAACCCTGCCGAACCAGCCAAACCATGCCCCAAGCGAAAATTGACTCCAAAAAAGTTACTTGTGAGCGTTTGGTGGACTAGTGCTGGTGTCGTTCACTACAGCTTTCTTAAATCTGGCCAGACGATTACGGCAGATGTCTATTGTCAGCAACTGCAAACCATGATGGAAAAGCTAGCTGCTAAACAACCGAGGCTGGTTAATCGCTCTAGGCCACTGCTGATTCATGATAACGCTAGACCACACACTGCACAACAGACGGCTACCAAATTAGAGGAGCTTCAATTGGAATGTCTAAGACATCCACCGTACTCTCCGGACCTTGCCCCAACAGATTCCATTTTTTTCGAAATTTGGATAACTTCTTGCAAAGGAAAAAATTCAACTCCGATGGGGCAGTCCAAACCGCCTTCAAAGATTTTATTGATTCCCGTCCGAATGGTTTTTTTAGTAAAGGAATCGATGAACTACCTATGAGACGGCAAAAGTGCATAGATAGCAATGGTACATACTTTGATTAAATAAATATATTATAATAAAAAAAATCGGCTTTATGTTCCTCCCATACTAAACGCCAATTTCATATGTAAGGACCTAATACTAACATAAATAACATTTTGTTAAAATATCTGACCACAACGTTAATGCTTTAAATATTAAAAATATTGACAATATTTTTAGCTTAGATTACTCAGAACATGAATAATAATAACTAAAACTAATTTAGACAAATTACTAAGAAAAATACTCAGATATTTTTCCATTCAAATACATTACTTTTCAAACTGTATAAAATGCTCTACACCTAATTCTTGGTAACGCATATTTAGAATATTTATTTAAACATAATGAACCTAATAAATCTTGAAAAATACCACTTCTGTCGGAATGTAATATTGTATTTCCAAATAGAGAGAAGCCTATTCAATTATTTGACCCTAGAGGAGATATTCAATTACCGAACCCTTCTACCGCAGCCTGCGAATTGTGGAATTTTGACCATCAACTGACCTTGAATGAACCTCAGCTAACTTAATGTATCAAAATGATTAATTTCTTACTAAGACAGCCTTTGTGACGGGGTATGATATATAGGCTGTGTTCTATGGGATGTCTGAATAGCCTCATAATGTTTTGAATTTGGACCGCATATTATGATTCTACTCAGAATATAAGAGATGAATATGATGGAAAAATATCTTAAGGTCCTTTGCAGGAATGTTGAATAGGTTAATGGTTCAGTGAGGTCTTAACCATTACAATATTAATAAAAGGCGATTTACTAATAAATATATGAATACTATATATCAATCTTTAGCGGAATCGGTAATAAATTATGGAATAACTAGCTGGGGTCTAACTTGCAAAACTAATATTAGAAAAATTCAAAATATTCAAAATTCGGCTATAAAATTAATAAATAAAGAAAGTGCTACTAAAGATATACAGGAACTCTTCAAGAAACAAGGCTCTATGCCAATTAATGCTATCTTGTGGTACAAACTAATTACACGATATCATGAAGATGGGACATATAAGCATAGATTAATTCATAAACATAGTACCAGATTTACGGTTAAAGAAGGACTACGAATACCGAAGGTCATGAATAAATATGGACAAAGAACATTAACATATGTCATACCAAAAATATTAAATAAAATCCCATGTCGTGTCAAAATGGATATTAATAAAAAAGGGTAAAATACAAAATTAATAAATATGTTATTAAATAAAAGAGACTTATTTTGATTTTGGTAATATTTGTATTTTTTCTTGTATTGTTGTATAGTATTGTTGATTTGTATTTGAGTTTATAAGATCTATTGTAATTAATTAATATGAATGTATTTCTGGTAAATACAATTTATTTATATATATGTATTGATGCACCGACAGACAAATATCAATGTGATGTTTTGTGGGTCTGAGATGTAAAAAAAAAAAATTAATAAATAAAATTTTAAAAAAATAAAAAAATATAGGTTTTTTTTAGGGGTATAAAACTTAAAAATGAAATAAAATACATAAAAATCTTGGTAATGATAATTTTATATAATCCATGGCTGCCTAACTTGAGGCACTAGTATAAGGGAACCCAATTGAGTTGTTTGTAATATCCAGAATGATCGCCAACCTCCGATAGAAGATGGCCTCACATTGAAATAGAGGGTGTTTTTTTAGAGGCTTATTTTTCGAATCGGCAACTCTTTTTTCAGCGACAGCCAGTTCGACAGCTGGCAGGCTATTTGTGCATAATTTGATAAGAAATTTGACTAGAACAAGTTTTGTGAATAGTGCAAATTTATTATGTAAATCACGGTATCATTATCGTATTTCAATACTATTGGCGTAAACTTATCTTTCCCATAAAACGAATACCATGGCCATTACGAAAATTTTTATATATTTTATTACATTTGAAGTTTTATACGTTAAATAAAAAGTATTTCTTACGCTTTGGGTGAGATGTCACCCAATGTGAATATTTTATAAAAAAAAATATTAATCAATTAAAAAGACATACAGAAAAATAGGATAGGAGCAGGTCCGTGGTTCGAATCCCGGTAGCAGCCAAATATTTTTTAATTGATTTGATTTTTCTGTATGACTTTCTAATTGATTAATAAATTTGGTTTTAAGTATTTTGCAATTTCGAACATAAAAGCCATGATGACAGTATTAAAAAATTAAAGAATAAGTGATTTTAGAAAAGAAAATTTTTTAAATAATTCTAAAAAATGATCCAGTTTCAAAATGCAAATTGAGATTAATAAGATATTCAATAATATAAAAGAATAAAAAATTTCAATCTAGTACTGGAATGAAATATAATATTACATATTTACAATCACACGTTTTTGAATGTTTTAGTTCATTTCAACTTACATTCTAGTAAATAACTATTTAATGTTACGTAATCTAATTAATAATCCATTAATTCTTAATATGAAGAAAATAAGCAGGACTTGATAAATAATTTCATTGCTAACCTGAAAATCTATGTTTACGCATTCTCAATTTGTCAATAATGTTATATTTTTTAAAAGAAAACATATTTTGTATGATTTATTGATATTATGTATTAAATTTTATCGATATTATTAATAACGGTTTTCAGAATTCACAAAGTCGCAATTATTGAATTATTCCGAAAATAGTGGCTGATTTTAACCATCAAATCCAATTAAACGTAATTTAATTAATCAAAATGAGAGCTATTTGATTCTACGTATTTTCTCCTTCAGAAAGCAAGCTAGTGAAATAAATTTAGAATTATTTTTAATGAAAACATCTTAGACGAGGGAATACAAGATATAGACAGTAAAGTCTTGGTACAGGTCTTTTCATATAAGCTTGCAATTGAATTAGTGTGGGTACAGTGCGAAATACGCGCCTTGTATCGTCGTATTAAGTTTACGGTTACGTGAAGGTGCGTGTTGCTCTGCCTGCGGCTTGGCGAGGAGGCTGCGATTAGCATTAAAATAATGCCAACTAGGCGGCGAACGTGCTGGGCCTCTGGACGCTCTGCTCATAAAACGGCCCAGGGTGTGTGGTGGGTCTCCTTCACTGTACCCACACTAACTCAATTGCAAGCTTTTATGAAAAGACCTATACCAACATTGATATATGAAGGTGAAACATAGTGCTAGTGTAAGAAAGAAGAATGTCAAGTATGATTACTTAGAATGTCGAATATGTTGGAAATAACATCACTTAGACATATAGGCAAAGTGAGGAATGATTGAATTTTAAAATAATGTAGAGCTCAACTTAGCGTAGTAAAAAAAATTAAAATCAGGAGGCTTGGTCATGTTGATGAATAAATGAGGAGATAATGGTAAGAAAGAAAAATGATGCGAGTGTTGATATCACCAAAAACAGCGTGACTTGCTATAGATACTTCAAGACGATTCTATTAAATCTAAACATTCAAAAATATTGTATAAGAACATGTATGAATGTGAATGAGGCGAGAGTTACGTGTCAGGATAAGAGAGGGCCAATGCCCAAACTGAATGTGATCTCAAATACACAGAAAAAATACATAATTAATTTTCACAATAACAAACTTATTTAGATACGACTGTATTTGGGAAAACGATATTGCCATCTCTAAAATAAATTTTCCCGAATTTTTTTTTCCCAAAAAATTTTTTTTTATTAATTTTCTTTATGATTTTCTTTTAAACAATATAAAAACACACTTATTCCTTAGGCACCGACATGCAAAAGTACCATCATTTTTGACGGGATACAGCTAGTAGCATATAATTTCATGAAAACAAAAATACATTAATATAATAAAAACGATTTACTCGCCATAAAAGAGCTGACGCTTGTGCTTATGGTAGGAGTACCTAATCACATCAGCTCATTTCATGGATATTAAAATTATAATAATAAGGTGTTAAAAATATTGAGGAACTTAATAAATAAATATATAGTGAAGTTCCTGGGAATTTCCAGGGGTGATGTTATTAAATTTTTTAGTTCATTTTAAATTGATGTAAGGTCTAGATTTTTTTTAATTTTATAGATAATGAATTGATTTTTTTTTACGATTTAACAGGCCAGAAGGCCCAAATACAGAAGCAAAATGCATCACAAAACACCCAAGCTTGAGTAAATCACATAGATCAAATTGTGATCTCACCGGGAATCGAACCCAGAACCCTCGGTGTGGGAAGCCAGTGCCATACCCATTGCGTTACGAGGGCCGCCGAATGTTTTAATAGCTCCAAAGAATAATGGTACTCGGCTGCGCTTGTTTTATATTTCAGCGTTTTAAAATTTAGAAATAATCTTGGTTAATATGGGTAAAAGTTAAGTTAATACAAACATTTGATGACAACTTTGATAAACAACCAATTTATTATGATTTATATTAATTATTAGTGAGCACATTAGATGTAATTCACGTCTGTCATCATTTTGAAAGATAGAAAAGAAATTTAAACATGTAACGGCAATAATTTTATAAAATTATTTAAATGGCTTTTAAAAAATTTCATAGGACAGAGCAACGGGTACTTGGTACAAGGGTGTACAAGATTTTCATTCTAAGGTATATTAATCCCAAAGACATGATTGTGGCCGCGCAGCGGCCACCATATGGCCTCACAGGGGCCACAATGTAGAAGCTCGCGGAGACCGACTGGGTGGGACTAATGTGGGATAACAAATACTAACCATCGTACATATAACTATAAAAAAATTTTAAGTAACCTTTGAACACTCGCGGTTTTAATTTAAAAGAATTCTTTGGATTATTATATGTACTAAATCGACTTCAGCCAATCATTCACTACATCTAATCTTCTCTTCCGCCACCTTTCTCCTACTTCCTCACCCTTTCCCTGCTATCCTAATCCCAAGTTACTATTTATTAACATTATTTTACTAAAATATTATTATTTGTTGATTACTATAATATTTTCTCTTAGCTTTCAAATATTCTTTTATCCAACATAGTCATAATTTACTACGTCTTGAACATCTGTGAATCTTTATAATTTGTTCATGCAATGTACACTGTGCTCTAATATTTTAATGATTGAAACTGTTTAGGTTCCTTAATTAAATAAATAAATATAGAATTAGAGAAAGAAGATGAAGTAGAATTCAGTTCATCACCAGATTTTCGAAAAAAAAAAGCGCTTCTTGTCTCAGAGAAATATATAAAAATAAGTTTTCTGATAAAAATGTTATATGTACATATTTATCGTGAAATGACCTTTAGCATTTCAACAGAAACATCGTCATATGTAAGAAAAACATTCCTGAGCTATCATTTTATTAAAATTAATTGCCAATTATGAAATTAAATTACTTGTTACAACGTAAATAAGAAAACTTTGATTTTTTACATACATAGATAATACATGTTCACTATTGAATAAATTTTATTTCCAATTCATATTTTGTTTGTAGAGCTTTTTTGTTTGTTGTGTTTTGTATACGATTGTAAACATCCGTAAAAATATAAGAGTATTTTAAATGTATTAATCTGTTAATAAAACCAATCCCAAGTACATAAAGGAACAATTATTTTTTAAACACTTTCGTTACTTTTTATGTCAAATAAATTAGTGTTCTACTTTAGTAAGATTTATAGCGTAAATCGACAAAATATTATAGATAATATTATGTCACTCAATTAAACCATTCTTTACAAAAATGCAAAATATTTACCTTCGTTCGACTTTGTACAGAAATCTTAAGTAAAACCTTAATTATTTAAGCCTTAAGGTTGCTTTTACGGTCCCCGCAATAATATCAATCACCTTCGTCGAAGCTTTGATGTGTTTTGGACAAGGGTACTAAGAGACAAATGGTGTAAGAATATTTCAAACCCCTGGATTCGAGGTCCTTAAAATTTTGATTTAAATTAATGATCGTCCTCCCTCCCTAAGCGCTAAACGAAGTGTAGGGGTGGATTTCAAAATGCAAAACTGTGTACCCCAAATAAAGGTGATGGATGCATCCAACATCCTGGCAGTCATTGTCCTCAGTTTTCTGGGGTGACTTAACATATATTTTTGTCGTCATTTTCATTTGAGTGTTTAAATGATAATTTGCATACTACGCCATCGAAATATATCACACAAATTGATCTCCCAAGGAAAGGAGTTTATTTCGATTATTTTAATTTTATTTGCAAAATTATTACTCTTATTAATACAAGTTTTGTTACTTGGTTAAGTTGAAAATGTACTTATTTCAATTTGATACTTATTTCAATACAAATTCGCTACTGATTTTCGACAATTTTATTTGAAATTGTTTGAATTTTTAACAACATTTTTGTTTATATTGTCATAGCTTTATATTGTTTTTCTTCATATAGATGTTCTATATGTGCAATTATATTTTTTTGTTTCAGATTATTCTGTTTTGAGTTATGATGTACACCGCAAATCAACTTTTTTTCAAGGCGCCTCCAGAGATTCACTGCCACTCGCTTAAATATAAATATTTTGCAATATTTTTTTTAATTATGTTTAAATAATGTATACTTTTATAAAAATTAAGGTTTTTCTTGAAAAGATGCCTTTTTTTCACCGAATCATCATTACCCCCCCCCCCTAAAATAATTATATAATTAACAGATATGTTAAAGACATTTACTCTATTAATCTATAATCACTCGCATAGAGAAAAAAACTATTCTCCTCGTGTGTATATGGCCCAGAAATAAGGTTACCTTTGTCACCTGTCGTGGCTGCGGAAGGAATGAAGGAAATCGCTGGAATTTTATTACGAATTTATTAACTACAGATTAATTAATAAATCAAACATACAAAGTCACTTTACACTCATAAATTTAACACCATTCTTTTAACTAAACTGTAATCGTAATTTATAACTCATAAAAAGACACTGTATTTGCTTTAACAATTTATTCAATATTCATTAACATTTCATCTATTTACCGCACGTATTATTCGCTTTGCTACTTAAGAACTTTTCCAGATTATTCGCTGTCAAATTATTGCTCGGTTGGCCACCCTGGCCTCCGCGGCTCGCGGCTTCCTTCGCTTTGTTTCGCTGCCAAGTGCACTAAAACAACAACAACCTTACTCCCGCGCGCGTCTTATTCACATCTGGCCAATGCTTGTATCGAACGTTCTAGGCATTCCCAGTGTTTAGGAGACGCTTCTCGTGGCTTCTAGATTCTTGTAGAATGTTTCAGATGCTTCCCGAAAGCCGTAGAACATTGTAGACCGATCTTTATTCTTCGATAGTATTGTGACAATTTCAAACAACTGTCACTTGACATGAGTGCGTGATTCTTTTAGCCTCGTTATACTATTAATAAGGAATATAAAAATCTTTCAGATTACGGCTCTTATGTAATAGATAAGATAATGACGAATATTGATAACCTTTTGATAACCGTCCATCCGTACCGTCTCCCGCGACCGGCACTTGCACACCTGTATACACACACGCACGCACATACATCAAGATTTATACAACATTTTAAGGTTTTAATACTAAGCCTCGATAATTGGCTTACGATCCCACTACGTTTGAAATATTGAAGTCTTAAATACTGTCTATTCGGCTCTTGCCGAATATTATAGATACGGATTTAATATCTTCAAATCCGTATCTATAATAATTTCTTCTTTCTCGGAACTTTATCAGGTTTAATTTCTTGAATCAAAGGGCTGTGTAAATAAGGCGAAAATAGAGAGCTGTACAAACATTCGGAAATATTTGCCTTCTGTTAATTGTATGTACAAATCTGAACAATTATGTAATGTACTTACGCACAAATTCTGTGTTGGCTCAGGGGAATCGAATGCGTAAGATCTGACGTGATCAAATACATTAATAACGACGTATCCGCGTGCCTCCGTTAATTGGATAAGCTTTATAAATGTAAGCGAATGCAACCAGTGCCGCTGTATCTGTCCCAATAATAATATTCTTCGCTTTTTTTACATCCGTCCAGTGATTTTTAAGACGATAACATCACAATCCTCTCTTTTTCTCAGCCAGAAAGGTCGTAAAAATACGAGGCGAATGAAAAAAACTGGAAATTAATCAGCGATTAATTAATCAATTATTGTACAAAGTCACTCAACACTAATTCAACTTAATGCCGTTTCTTTAAATCGTAATATTTCGCAATATATCACTTCGTCTATAAACTCTTTAGTTATCGCTCGTAGAATATTCAATTCTCGCACGTAAAAGTCGCACTGATTTATTACGCCACACATTCGCTTTATTTATCGCTTCGACTATCTCACGACTGGCCACCCGGACCGTCGTCTCTCGGCCGACTTCACACCGAACGACCTGTTAAAACACGACTCTTCTGGTGCCACAGAGTAATTCCATTATTTATAACAAATGCTGGTATATTCAAATTTTCTAGATATTTTAATGTTTAGGAGACGGTTCTTGTCGCTTCTAGGCTGTTTTATTCGTTTTTAGACGTTTCGCGAAGATGTAGATAATTGTAGATCTACGATAGTGTGACATATTACAAAAAAATTGAATAATGCGCTATTCCTTCTGCTTGCCATTCTGTGACAATATCTCCGAAAACTCATCTTCTTATAATTACCTACTTAATCCGTCCTCAAAGGGCGATTTGTGCCATTTAACAAGTCATTATTGAGGTTTTACTAAAAACGAATAAAATTTATCATAATATGTTTATGTAATTTTCATTGAAGTTCGACATTAATAACAGATTTGGTGAGTCAATAGAAAGAAAATTACAATTAATATTGGTCGGGAGTTAAGCGTAAGCCTTGATCAACTCAGAGTTAAATGTGTTGGAGCTCCGAGATGGACAGGCAAAAAATATGTGATTGAGGGTCTCCTCTTCTGATCCACTATATTCAGTCTGAACAAGTGGGCAGCCACCAGATAATTCTCACTTTGCAGATTACCGAGATAGTTCTTAAAAAAGAAAACTTATTATTATTAAACCATAGTTTGCTGGGAATATTTATCTCTTATATTAAAGCAGATATATTGATTAAATTGGATTGTTATAGGAAACGAAGGATGAAATTCTATAATTGAGATCTAACTAGTGAGAGTTTAGGCCTTCTTCATTATGAGAATGTAGAAACCCTGTCTCGGTTTCGCAAAACTTTTTGATGTATGTATGGGATGAAGGATGTATGAAAATGAGTAAATAAGTCACGCTTTATTACAAATGGCATTTTTGTATTTGTCAAAATACGTTTTGTTTTTTTTGTGTCAGATATAGGGACACTTGAATGTGTCTTAAATCGACGGGGGACATACTTCCACTGTGCCCCAATCCTTTCGTCCAAGAGAGAGGTTTATTTCAACTCAATTTTATACTCGGTTTTTTGCTCTATTTTATTATTTTTTTATTCATTTATTAATTTTATTTATTTACAGATATACATGTGCGGCTAAATAGCCTTTTACATTGTTTTTTGTACAAAATTAAGTGTATATACAAAATGTAGTACATATGATATAGAAACAAGTGTGTACCTTAATTTTTTTTCATACATTGTTTGTAATAATTTAAATATAAATAAATAAATAAAAATAAAATAATTGGATAATAACAATATAAACGAGAAAAAGTATAACGACAGGAAACACATTTGAAGAAATGGAAAGAAAAAATAAAACAATAAAGTAGTATTGTGTACACGGAAAATATACAGGTAGAAACTCAGTGAAAAAATAGAAGAAGACAAAACAGAAGAATAATAAACAATTTTTTTTATTAATTATTTTATTTATAGAAAAAGTATTAATTTAATTAATTTTTTTTTTTTTTCTATTTGTTCTGTTAACCAACGTATTCCACAAGACCAACAAGCTATTCAAACTATTGTTTATTTATATTGAGTACTTTTTTTACGCTTCAACTTGCCAAGAGGTGCAAAAGTGAAATCATCACAAAACACACTGGCTTGATTGAATCATATAAATTAATTATGACCACACCCGAAATCTAATCTGGAACCATCGGTGTGAGAAACCAGTATCATGTCCACTGGGCTACGAGGGCCGCCAAACATCTTTACAGCCGTAAATGTCAACAAAATAAAATGAAATATGAATTACGACGGACCCGAGCGTATTATTTTCGAAATATGGTGAAATCATATAAACAGTAACAACCTAAATGACCAGCAATTAAAGTACCAGAGTACCTATCTGCATGCGGAAAAATCTTGCCTGTGAATTCTATACATCTAAGAAGAAGAAGTAAATGTAGAGACAGAGAAGTTAAAGAATTACACAGACGAGTTACCATTGTAAAATGAGTTTTAATTACGGAACAGAGCTCCATTACATTTGTATGCAGTGACTTTTAAATTATTAATTAAATAAAAGCTTAATTGATTTAAGTGCTTCATTAGTCTATCACCATCGCAAAACTGTGACAATTAAAAAAAATACAGAAAATGAATATTCACTTTCTTCATTGGCTAAAAAGTAATGTAAATTTATTTTACAAAGTACATTTTTACTAATTACATAATTTATTTTATGATGATTTTTCAGCCGGTAACGTTTCGCTGGAGTCATATCACAGCGTCATTAGGAAAGTGCCCTATGGCCTTGGGGGTCAAGAACGTACTGATTATTTCTTGCGCAGTTGCAGATTGTATGCACTGCGTGGAGGTGTGTTGCTTATTTCTATGCTAGGCTCGTATAAAACTTACAGCTCATTTAAAATATCTGTCGTTTCAATACTTTAATCCTTAAATTTTTAATGTACAAGACATTTCGCATTTATTTAATATTTTGAATTTTTTAAATCAAATAATGATCCACGGCTGATGCTGGCTCTAAAGGGGATGATAATATTCCCTATAAATTCCATATAAAATGTACAGATTTATTTTATGTCCTCAAGAAATACGTCTAATAGAAAATTATTGATAACTGAATATCGACAACCTTCATACTTCAACACGACAAGTTTGCTTTCAAAGTTAACAAACTTTTCGAAGTGAAACTTTTTGCCGGTTGCCACACAAGATTCGGACGGGATATGCGTCACGGATATTATGACGTCATCCTCGACCATCACAGATTCTTCTGCCAGGCTGTGTCATAAATTTTTGCCGGCATTAAAACTTGGTTAATTTCATTAATTTTATTTCTTATTTTTTTACAAATAGATCGTAAACGTGTCCTAATTTGATATCAGATTACATAATAAAGGTTTTTATAAAAATTATAGTAAAAATAAAGTGAAAATTACATAACACACTTTTGATGATTAAGAAATTAAGATAAAAGTGTGTGTATATCACTGAACAATACTCTGGTTAACACAATAGATAAAGTATGCTGTGCAAGTGATGCAGTCATTTTAGCGGACAGTAAAGAAAACCCCCAAAGGATACTGCACAAATTCCATATTCCGGCACAATGATTCATCTTGAAAATCTCCATAGACAAGACAAAAACTTGTAGTAGATAAATAAAACAATTTAGCAAGTAATGCACTTCAAGTACTTGGGCGTTGAAATATCAAGCAATAGTGATATTTTTGAAAAAGTTAGAGAAACCAACTAGCTAACTCACCATCACGATGTTTCCCCGTAGGGGTAGGCAGAGAGGATAGATCGCCATACTCTTCTGTCCTGACATACAACTTTCGCTTCATCTACATTCATACATCTTCGCATGCTAACAGGACCATCTTCCAGTATCTGGTTAATGTGGTCATGCCACGTCTTCCGTGGTCGACCTCTCTTTCTGGCGCCGTCAACACTTGCATTATATATCTTTCTTACCATTCTTTCCTCATTCATTCGCTCAAATTTGAGAACAAGCAAATAAACCTCCTATTGTATGCTAGCTTTATTTGCTTAGATGCTTGACGACTACTGTTTGGAGAAACAAACACATGTTGATAGAGTGTAATACATATGGTATTGAAACAAGAGCCGACGCGAGAACGAAGAGCCTCTTAAGAAACACCAAAATGAAAATCCTCCGACCCATCAGTGGAGTACTGCTACATCCTAAAGTGGAACAAATTGTTTTATAGACAGCAGAGAGCGATTTCAGGATGGTTTTCTTCTTCTTTTCAATGCATCGATTTCACAAGGAAACTCTCGTAAAAGTTTGAACTATTTATTGAGAATAATACAGTAACAGACATGTGTGAGATGTAATACGACTAAAATTAGATTGACGGGGCCGAAACATCTGATATGTCCTTATATAGATTGTTGGTGCAAGGCGCGTGTACCTCACACCCCCGGGATGATAATACCCTTATCAAATGTTGGAACATAATAGTATGAAACTTTGAAAACGAATTTGGAAGATCTGTGATGTCGTGCGATGGGAAAGAAATAGAAGTAGATATTGAAGAGACCGTGTGGGCAGAGCGGATTTGTCAAGAGTGGTAAGAATAGCGAAGAAAGAGATACCTGCAGGGAGTAGACCTTCAGGAATGCCACCAACACACTGGAGGGATAGCTGGTAATCCATATCCCGGGTGCTGGAGCCGAGAAACAACAGGACACAGGCCTATTACAAGTAAAAGAAGAGGTTTTATATCAACAAATAATAACAATAATAATTGGATAACTTATATAGCGCCGTTTTCGCGAAAACTCACCTCAAGGGCGCTTTACACAGAAAAATTATTATCTTACAAAACAACTTACTGCTAGGAAAGAAAAAAATTATTTACTATTACTTATTCACTAGGTGGCGTACAAGAAATGAAATTAAAATTGAGATCTATAATAGTTGGGAGTGCCTGAAAGAATTAGGTGTTTTCACGGAGTGCACAATAGGAGTGGAAAATATTAGCTAGCGTTGTTGTGGTCAGATTCTATAGGTTTTTATAGGATTGTCTAAATAAATGCGTCTTAAGTTGTTTTTTGAACTGTGGTAAGCTGTCTGTTTGTCTCAGTTTATTAGGTAGTTTGTTCCATAACTTTGGTCCAGCCACCGCGAAAGCACGATCACCGAAATTAGTTTTGTGGACGCGATTTACTTCAGCTAACCTACAAGTCATGTGACAAACATTGCCAACTCTAAGGTCAATGACGTGTATTCAACGACAAGTAGCTTTTTTCGACGCAATACCGAAAAAGCCAAAAATTAACAATTTTTTGAAAATGTTAAAGTGATAAAATCCCTTAAGAATAATATAAAACATAGCCCATGATAAGTCAAATAAATGTATAAAATTCCTAAAACATAAATTCTATTGCAGGCCAATAATTTAGAGTCCGTGTCCGACCAACCAACTATCCGACCGTCCGGCCAGCGGACCCTGCGGGATGTCACCCAGAGAGTGTTGTGGATATTGTGTGGACACGGTCGGGAAATGACCAAATTAGTTGCAAAAATATGCTAATCTGGTCACGCTTTTAAACCAACACTTTTGGACAGAGTGGGTTTGACTTCACAATAGTGTGTGGCAAGAAAAATCTACTTTTTCAAAATCAAAGATAAAATAATTATTAATAAAAAAATACTATTTTTCGATTCATTATCAACTTACGTTGTATCTTGATGAAAGAGCCGCTAATGTTATCACCAAAAAATGTTCAACGAAGTTATTTGTTCTCATTGAAAAACTGATTAAGAAATCAATTACACTAGAACATACAAGATATTATTAACCAATATTAATTACACTAGAGCATACTAGAAGATTAACCAATAATTTAATTTTTTTAAATGTACTTACCAAACATTCCAGAACGTTCCTTCATAGTGAAGAAGAATCCAGAACCGTTAGACTACTCACTAAAACGCTCATATGGTCAAGACGTATTATTAGAGTGTTCTAGAAACGCAAGTGCGCGGGAGATGGATAGCCGCAAGTTTATAAGATGCGGCAGGCGGCCGAGTCAGTAGTTTTGTATTTTGACAGAACGCGATATTTGTTACCGACGATTTATATAACTATTATATTATTATATAGAGCGAATACCGACCAAGCGAGTTTATATTGCGTATTTAGTCTCAGGATTATTTTTATTTATTATGTAATACAAGAACCGTTTATATGCAATTCTTATGCAGTTATAATTCAATACTCCTATATTTGTCCCTAACCCTCATGATATATCCTTATGAGTTTCCTAGTACCAACGTTATATAAGCCAATGATTTGATGTGAAAAAAATATTGTGGTGAAACAAATTCAATAATTGTCGTTAATTTATTCAACGGGAGCCACAATACATCCAAAAACAATTCCTTTCAACCGTTTAAAAACAGTCTGTGAGCATTTTATTTCTTACCGAATTTGAATATTTCTTGTGGAATTTAAAAAATACCAAAGCTGATAATATTAGGTCCTTACATATGAAATTGGAGTGTTGCCGTACTGGCAAATTTGATCTCAAATATCTTCTCTTTGGTTAGGAATTCCAAATCCAAATTTATACAGCTATTTACTCATGCATTTGTGTTTTGAAAATTATA
>JADDOH010016190.1:0-48768 GCA_016648135.1 Agrypnia vestita | reverse complement strand
CTGAAAATAATAATCGCGGTTCTCGATAAGGTGAAAGTTATCGTGAGGCAGCAAGGGCACTCTTCGGCTGTCGATTCGTTGTTTTCGACAGAAGCAACTTCATCTTCATCTCTTCAATCTTGTGAACTGACCGCGCACTGTTCGTTCTATCACCAGAACCTTCGGTACCACCCGGTACCACAGTAAAATCAATTTAATGTAACACAAATTATATTTTTTAAACAATTAATAATGCGAGAGTGAGAATTAAAAAAAAACGTTAAAAGCACTGAGAGACAAGCAAATTAAATCCGCAGTAAAATGGCGCCGTCATCACCAGCTAGACAGGAATAATGGCGATGGTTTTGACAATCACGAGGAGATAAGATGCAATCTGTTAATTAAAACGCATTTCCTCCTGCATTAATACCGCCGTGGCACCGATTAATATCGATATCGGATCAATCGGACGTGCCGGATGAATACATTGGAATTCATTTAACCCTCCAGCTGACGCAAATTTATTAAACCGTCGCAATGTGCAAGAAAATAAAAAAAATACTGGGTCCAATTCAGTTTCAGTACCGATAATCGGCGTTTATTAGCTTTTTTAAAATTATTTTAACATTTTTTTTATTTTTATAACAGCTTGCATCAAAACATTTTATCGATTGAGTTGGAACAATAGAAACATCACCAGAACTACTAAGGCGACTATTGTCAGATGAACACTCGTCATCCCAATATTTGGTATAGGTCCGAGACATGGACACCGAGGCAACAAGAGCGCAGGAAGAGGAACGCATTAGAGATGTGGTGCTGGCGGCGTATGCTGCGAGTCCCGTGGATAGCTCACAACACAATCCATTTTGGATGACTAGTCCAGGACGCCGTCGGAGTGCTGCAGATCGGAGAGTATGGCGCCGGATAGTTTTGGCTGTGGTATCTGGCGGCCCTCGCAGCCCGGTGGGCATGACTCTGGCTTCTCACACCGAGGGATCCGGGTTCGATTCCTCGTGAGGTCACAATTAATCTGTGTGATTTACTCAAGCCTGGGTGTTTTGTGATGTTTTTAGCTTCTGTAATTGGGGCCTCTTGGCTTGTGGAAGCGTAAAATAAATAAATAAATACTATAGCAACCACGATCGCCTCCTTTTCGTCATGCTCTTCTAAAAGTATGATCAAAAATAAGAGAGTTGAGCATTAAAGCTGATAACTACTGTAAAGCACTGCACATTTTGTAAAGAGCCTAAAACGCACGACTCGGTAAGGGCTTGATTCGATTGTTTATTACATAACTCTAACTTTATTTTTCATCTATTTATCGGCAAAAAACAAAGGGTGGGCCAATGAAGGACATTCTTAAATCGAATCTGAAAAAAAATATCAGTCCATATCGCGTCAACAAATGCATTGCACAGGGAAAAATACTTTATCCTTAAGATTGCTAAATATTTATCATGTTTTCCCGGGATTGTATTCGTTTGATTATTAACATTTTCTACATCGAATGGGTCATAAATGCATCGGCGCCTCGCGGCCGAATTCGGCATCCGATTGGATAACAACTTTCCATATCGAATTGAGCGTCCGCCGAATTATTATGCGATTAACAACTTCGCTGGATTGTATATAATATATACGGTGTGAAATCGAACGTGACAATTAAGTATTGAATGCACCCAGAATGCACACGCAACGCCGCTGCACTGATTGGAAATTCTGACAATGTTCAATGTTCGTTTGGCAGTTTGACAGCCGACAACATTTTGAACAAAACACAATTTCGATTTCATCATCCGTATGTTGAAGGTGTTAAACTGCAATGAATCGGGATGTCATTTTTTTTTTTATTAAACTAACTTCCTCTGATTGGCTACAGATACTGCAAGTGATGTCATCAAAATGCATATTCTCGCTCCTACTAACAATTCTTTCAGCTGTTTCATGCAATTCTGCAAAAATTGAAAATCCGTAGTAAGAATATAATCCCTGCATTTTTACTCCCTTTATATTAACTCGTGGCGTCTGCTTGCTTGCCGGTTTGCCGGGTGAAAAAACTTTGGATCGATTTTTAACCCTTTTCCCGTGATCCGATCGAGCTGAAACTTGGCAAGTAGACTCGTGGCGACGATCAAGAAGATCTATCAAATTTTCGTTAAAAAAATTAATAATTATAGTATAATTTCGGATTTTTAGAAATTTTATTGTTTTTTTCAAATTGGAATCATTACAAAAGTTTTACGGCCCGATAACGTCGCAGAATATTTTCTAAATTTGAATTACTCCGTCGGTATATATAATAGGTACTTCACTACGAATGTCGAAAATGTAAATTGACTGACAAATGTTTTTAGAATTTAATCTTCAAAGCATAAAGTGCCTTATCAAAGCTCAAAACACCTGACATTTTAGAAATATATTAAATTACTGTAAGTTTAGTGTTATGTTATATGTTTGAATTCGTCTTTAATTGTTGTTATATTTTACAAAGAAAGGGAGTAGGTATAATAAAAACTTGGTTTTTATGAGTTACTTTTTTTTAAAATCTGACAATAGAATACCACATTGAATCTTATAAAAGCACTACGTCCTTCAATAGGGAACAATTTCTGTTATTATCAAATTATTATAAAATGATCACGGTTTTGATAAAAATTTAGGACTTTCTATTTCACACATAAATAATTTTGGTCTGAAATTGAATAATTTAGAATCATTAGAAATTAGTAAAGCATATATAAACCAAATATTATTAAATTTAACTACTAGCCTAAATCTAATTTTTTTCCAATAATTGCGAGTAATCAAGAACTTCAGTAATAATATTTAAAAATAATTTTTCAAATAATTTATAAAAACAAGAAACAAAAGACATTTCATTCCGATATTTTGACAGTTATACAACACCCTGACGATGGAAAGGTTTTTCTGAAACATGTTGGTGTAATTAATCAAATAAAAGAATTAGATATATACAAATAATACAATCAATATTTTTTTAAATGTTGCTGAATCAATTGAAAAAAAAAAAGAATTTCTATATTAATTT
Source organism: Agrypnia vestita (assembly GCA_016648135.1). NCBI lineage: Eukaryota > Metazoa > Arthropoda > Insecta > Trichoptera > Phryganeidae > Agrypnia > Agrypnia vestita. Next base: position 45,737 of record JADDOH010016190.1, on the reverse strand, counting down.
TTTTCTATTTACGGGATTCCACCGAATTTTCAGTATTTCTACTATAGGAAAGAATTATGAATCCTCAGGGCTCAGAAACTTTTAAGCATGGAATGGTCGGAGGAGTTTAAGCCTAAAGAATATTTTTTCAAAATATTCTTAAAGCTTAAACTATAAATAATTGGACTAGCCAAGTGGTCTCCCGGAACCTGGCATTACCTAGCATCATCTGATCTACAGGCGAGTGTGCCACTGGATCAAACATGCATCTGTGTTCTGTGTTCAAATCACTTTGATTTCTACCCTTAGAGTAAAGCCCAAATTCCACATTGGTCCTTCAAATATTTGTTAAATGGAATAAGCACAATTTAAAAAAATAAAAAATTTATAGCACAAATTTGCCACACGATAAAATTATCCCACCAGACTTATGAAGTCTATGATCGCAGTCACCTGTCCAATTTCTTGATGGTCCATTTGTTAAATCTTCTGACAGTCTTAATGTCGCCCATTATTCTCACAAAAATGACTTACTCCTTAGCATAACAAGTACACAGTTATTCTGTTCAACCGATAAACAATCAAACAGCTTCATTTCGCAAACAAAGAAGACGCCGGATGATTAAAGTGGTCTCATCGCCAAACCACCCAGGCGACTTCTTCTCGATCTCAATCGCAATGTCGACGGTCAGAGGTCGTGATCCCGATGGTGAAGAAACCACATTCAAATTACACAGACCCGTAATGAGGACACCACACGGCGAGCTCTGCTCATCACGCATTATCCGAACAGCATCTTTTTAAATCCACTCTGCCTATCTGTCTATTATTTGTACGTCATTTTTTACGCAGGTCAAAATATCATATTATCGGACACGCTGTTTGGACATGGCCATAATGAGGGTCATTACTAAAGCCTGAACCATCTGACGACGGGATCCCTCATGAAGGACACGATGTCTAAATATTTTCCATCTCATTAAGTGCGTGCAGAAAAAAAAACAGAAGATTTCAGTACGGATCAACTCTTATTAAAACTCGAATTCACCATATTTGCTTTGCGTCGTCAGGCCTGACAGCGGTGTTTTCTTCGAACTCCAAATCCCGCGGTGTAGGTATACCCCACTGTAGGTATACCCCACAAACCTTTCGTTACCTTGCTTCTGTCTATTTAGTAGAACTGTTCGTTTCTGTTAAAATGCTTCTAAACATCCAAAACATGCACTTAGAGTGATTCTATAATAACTAATTACTCGTAAATATGTAATATAACATAAGACGTCCGTATCATCATCATCATCATCATTCTTGGCACTACAACCCTTGATGGGTCTTGGTCTCCTCAATAATTTTCCTCCACTCATCTCGGTCTAGTGCCAGCTCTCTCCAGTTTCGAAGCTCTAAGGCAGAGATATCTTTGAGGACGTTGTCACTCTATCTTAGTTTCGGCCTTCCTAAGCTCCTTCGCCCTATTGGCCTTGAGTCCAGCAGGGACTTTGGAGCTTGATGCTCGAACATTCTCTCCACATGACCCAGCCACCGAAGTCTTCCCAGTTTTATAAATTTTGACGTCCGCGTAGATATAATATAAGTTCCGCACAAGGGTAAGCCGACAAATGGACGTTATAAAGTGATTTGTGTCTTGGCTAAATTTTCAGATGCTCACTTCTGGTACTTCTGGCGTCTCTAGCGTAATACAGAGTCGAATTTTACCACCCTGGTGACTGATCGAGGACAAGCGAATGGATTCGGTGAAGTGGCTCGCATTAGGGAGCTAACAAACATAAAAACATCAACAAAAAATCACTTAGATGTGTTGTAACTTCACTGGGAATCAATAGGAATTTTTGTACGATAGCTTTTCTTAAAAACATGGTGAATTCTGAAAGAATTCTAGAATGAGAAATTATAAATTGCAGTGTGCCTTGGCTACTCAACTAGACGTATGGACGTCCAAATGTTACAAGTACTTAAGAAATTATTTATGGCACCCAAAAACTGTGACGTGGTTATTATCCCACCATATAACAATCGATTTCAAAATTAATAATATATTGGCATCCATTAATCACACCGTAAATGTCGCAATACTATTTAAAGGTTAAATTGAAGGAAACACAAAACATAATACGTATATTTTTATTTTTTAATGTAAATTTACACAAAAATTATGGCAAACACTAAATGACAACAGTTTATCAAAAGCATTAGATTCTAAGCAAGTAGATTCTAAGCAAAACTAGGTAGCAGGTAGAAGAATAACATAGACTCACAGAATTCAATTCGTTTCCAACTTAATGCAATTCCTTTGTACATAAATTGTTTGTAAAATATGAGTGAGAAACATCTACACGAAATGGAGTATATCTCGAGCCATAACAGCAGAGTATACGATAATTAGTCATGTTCACTAAACTAGGGCAACAGGGACAATCTCAAAAATATCTGGCAAGACCGAAGCACAGCCAGAAAAACAAAGATGAGACTGGTCAGAACTCTAATCTTCCTCGAGATCATTCTCGAGAATCTGAAGGCGAAGTTGGCGACCTTTTCAGTGCACTGATGGCCCATGCAGCCAGTGCACTGTGTGGTTTTGCTGCCGATTTACAAGTGGCAATAGGCGTCTACTACATAACCCTTAAAGGTTCTGTTCGGTAAGACACATTTCCGAATGTCCATCTACGTACCTATATATTTACATTTTTTTTTGAAGGGGTAAAACCCTACCTATCCTTTTTAGAGGGGTAGGTCTCCTCGAGAAACTTCCTCCACTCATCTCGGTCTTGTGCCAGCTCTCTCCAGTTCTGAAGTAATGAAGGTACGTTAGTTAGAAATAAATATAATTAAGATGAGAAAGAGATAGTAAATTAAAACATTATTTATTGTGGCCCAGAACAGCTCTACAGTAAACTGGCTAAACCAATGTCTCAGGTTTTTCAGCCATGAAGTCCTCCTTCTTCCAGGGCCCCGACTTCCGGCAATATTTCCCTGCATTATGAGATGCAAGATCTCGTACTTCTCTGGATGTCTCATTTTCCGAGATTTAATTACTTATTTTTCTTTATTCATCCGAGCCATAACTCTGTCCATCCAGCTTATTTTGAAAATCCACATCTCGAATGCCCTAAGTTGCCTTATCAATTCTTCGATAAGCGTCCATGTTTGCATTCCGTAAAATAATAGAATTTTAGAAACTTATATATGGTGAATAATTACAGTACATATAAGAAACCATGTTTTAAGAAGTGTCACGTCCGATTTCAAACAACCAATTGTTTACACTTTTCACAACATTTTTTAATACAGTTGCTCGAATGTTGTGATGTAGTTGATTGTAGTCTCCCGTACACATGTCATTTTTTAGGGGGAATTAGTTTTGGTGTTGGGCGCTTGGGTTTAGCGAATTCGCAACCTGAAAAAATCCCGAAACGCGGACAACGAGTGTCGGTCCACCGCAGCACTTCCGCTGCGGTAATGAGAGCGCGTTATACCCTGGGAATAAATCGCCCGCCGCCGGCCTCGCTCGCGATACACGCCGATGACATTCTAGATAAAAATGTTGATTTATGAATACACGAGAAGCGCTATAAATCTTGGTCGCCATGTCGCGATTTATGTTCGGCGCCAGTAAAGAAACACGGGAAGGCTGCGGGCACCGGGGGTTCCAGATGTCGAAACGCGTTCCGCGGATGCGATCTGCGGGAGACGACGAGCCTGCGAGTAGCGGAGATGTGTGTCGGGATACGGTAGCAGCGATCTTTCATACATACTTTGATTAAATAAATATATTATAATTAAAAAAATCGGCTTTATATTCCTCCCATACTAAACGCCAATTTCATATGTAAGGACCTAATATCCTATTCAGATCATTTTTTTTCCTTTGTCTATAATATAATTAATTAACACCATTATTAAATTGTAAACATTTAATTATTACTATTACTTAATTTTAATTGGCAATAAGATTTATTCACAAATGTTATATAAATAATAAATATTCTTGAACATTATACTACTGGAAGAGCACTGTCTGCTATAAAACAGTAAATTACTAGTGTAGCAGGCAGGGCGTCAAATCAATTTAGTGTTTACTTGCTGCCAAGACACTCAACAACAATGAAAAAAGCTTCATTAAATTTTGTAAACACTGTAAACATTTGTAACATTGAACATTGAATAAACATTTGAATTTTGAATTTTTTTTTTTTTTCTGTCTCGCTACGAATCAGATCTTCTCAGTCCACAGTTCGAATTCTACGATTTTTTTTAATTTAACGCAGGATTCTACTTCGGGCGCTCAAAAAAGGCTGCTGATATTGATGTAGGGTTTGTTAGGCTTGATAAACACACCTTTGAAATACATTAATTATTTTAAATATATTTTATGCACTTTTAACATGCAATACAATGCCTCGATTAGTAGGTGGGCTGCGCTGGTGTTGAAATTTCAAAAAATTAGTCATCAAAACTTCGACAACGACTGGTCAAATGTTATATATGGTCAGTCCTGCTGTACGGAGTGGAATCGTGGACCCTCAAAGTGAGTAGCATGAACCGGCTGGAGGCGTTCGAAATGTGGATACATCGGAGAATGCTCCGGATACCCTGGACGGATATGGTCAGCAACACAAGAGTTCTTCAAAGAGCTAGAGTGAATAGAGAGTTGCTGATAAATATCAAAATCCGAAAGGTATCGTATTTGGGTCATGTGCTCAGAGGAGAAAAATATGAATTGCTCCACCTGATTCTTATGGGCAAGATAGAGGGTCGTAGAGGTGTTGGAAGGAGACAAATTTCCTGGCTCCGCAATATACGCGACTGGACGGGCATAAGAAGTGTTGGAGAGCTGTTTCGTGCTGCCCAGGACAGGGACGCTTTCTCTCGGGTGATAGTCAACGTTGGGGGGACCTGACATGACACCAAAAGAAGAAGAAGAAGTCATCTAAAACATAAAAATTTTGAATTTTTAGGTTTAGTATATCAGTAGAGCTAGACCGCATTCAAAAGAATGTGCGCAAAAAATATGTGTATTGTTTTGATGCAAAAAATACACAAAATAAGTTTTTCTAGTAAGTAAGTAACCTTTTTTAAACTAAAAAGTATATATTTATTTGGAATATCATATTGAGGCTTGCAATACGGGCTTGCCAGGCAACTTTCCCACGCTTTCTTCTTACCGGACAAAGCTAGGGAATGGTCTTTTGATTGTGGTCGACCTATTGCAACCGACTGAACTAGAGATAGATTGTTTACGATGAATATGAAAGGGGCGTGAAGTTAAGTTAATTACGTAACCGCACCATATATTCACATTTAGAACACCGAAGGGAGGCGGGACCTTCGCACATATCGACGGCTCCTACGCATAATATCGTAACCCACAAAATTCAATTTTACAGGAGAAGGATTTGAACATATTTTCGTCCGATATAAATCTAAATATTGCCCAATTTTTTTGAAATTTCGTTTCAATATTTTACTTTATACTGTAGTTTCATAAATAATCACAAAAAATCGAAATTATTAAAGGTTTTTGTAGAAATGCACGTACGATATTATACTTCGGAAAAGACGCGACGTAAAATATCGTATAAATGACATACAACATTTAACTTCGGAAAAGACGCGACGTAAAATAACGTAAGTATTTTATAATTTATAATTTTCTTATGTTATTTTCTCACGCATATTATCGTAAGTGTTACATACGATAATTATCTTATGTTATTTTCCAACGTATGTTATCGTAACATAAGATAATAATTACACGATGTAATTATCTTATGTTATTTTCCGACTCAAATTATCGTAAGTGTTACATACGATAGTATACTTCGTAAAAAAGATGTGATTGTTTGAGATACGATAAAATACGTCCGAAAAAAATGTTATTTTTTGCAAAATATTTTTTCTTCTTTCTTGGAAATAAAGATATAATTAAATACATATGAAATACACAAAAAACTAAAAATCGTCGAATTGTGGGTTACGATACTATACGTAGGAGCCGTCGATATAGTGAAGACCTTCGCAACATCAAATCCTCTACACACCCAACTACAAAAACCCAAAGTGAGTGTACTCCGTATATTTTGAAAATTTCCTTAAAAAATACCGACTTAAACCAACCGGAGCAGACCCCGAGTTTTCAAAGAGACAAATTGAATTTTGTCTTCGCTTTTCCGTAGGTCCGACGCGGCGCATCAGATGTGACGCGCGACACGACGCCGCCGCCGGCGTCCCGATGCCAAACATGACGAAGTTAGACCTTCGGCGGAGCGTGGCTTTTTAATATAATCGCCGCAGAGCGGATCCCACTGATTTCATTCCTGCAATTCCGCGCAGTAGCACAGAACGAGAATGTTAATGGAAGAGAATTTTTCCACTGGCGTAATTGAAATTATCAGAAATAAACGTAACTAATATAAAAATTAATTCACGCGGCAGTTACTGTATGGTGCAAGGTGATTGTTTAAATAAATTCAACTTTATACAACTTGCACACACACAACTAAGTAGCGATAATCTACACGTCATCGTGACTGAATGTGCGATTATTATTCGATTGTAATGAAGATTGGTAATTGAGATTCAAGAGGTTTGGTGTCTAGTATAAGAGTGATTGTTCGTAACTATCAATTTCACAATCAACGTGGAAATAATGGAAATAATAATAAAGCTTATCTAATATTATCTTATCTATTACTACAACAAATTACTCTTCTTAATCACTACAATAGTTTCGTGAAGGGATATCTCGCTCAAGAGTAATTGTTATTTAGAACTCTCATCAGTTGTTGGTGAGAGGGACTGCTCCGCTTGAAACTTATCATGATAAAAATAAAACTATATTATTTGTACAGAATAAAGTTTTTTTATGCAAAAAAATACGATAATATTGATAATGAATAATAAAATATTTTAGATACGAACTTGTAGAAGGGAATCTATTTGTAGCACAATTGAAAAAATTATAATAAAATGGTCGAAAAAAATTATTGATTATGTGGAATGGTATTACAATTATTTTGCTGACGTCCTGTGAAAATACCTAACAAGCACAGTTATACCGGATACACCCTTATTAGATGCTTCGAAGATCGGCTAGCTTGTGACCTTAAAAGGTTGTCGCTGAGGTTTATAAAAATAATAGTCATCAGAAACACATACCATTACAACCTAATGCTAGAGAGGCATACCCTCCCAAATACTACCTTAAAATTCACCCATCCGAACATCTCCCAACATATCCGAAGAATTTCAGACATCGTTTCATGATTCTCTGGATTATTTCGTGAAGATAAATTGAAAAAGACGTGAAACACTTGTCATATAATCCATGGAGTAGCTTGGATGCTCTCAATATCAAAAGTTGTGCATACTTTGGCGAGGTCATTAGACATTAAGACACAATGGAAAAATTGGTGATCCACGGAACGTAAAAGGAATCAAATTACTAACCCGAAGGACCGACTGGGTTAGAAATACAATGTAGAACCCACTCCTAGACTGAGCAGCAAATACCACCGGAAGTAGACCGGAATAGGAGGCGAATAGTCATCCAAGCCAACATCCGTAATATGCAGCGACAGTTCCATGGTGACATCTGTTACATTAATGCACTCTTGTACGCCTCCGGAACGTGAACGCCGCACAGAATACACACCAAGGCTCTGTGAAGGCACATCTAATTCAATTCAATTAAACTTAATAACATACACTTAGAGTTATATTTATTACTGCTATTGTATTGAGAGGAACAGTCCTTTGATAACTAACCTAAATACAGAAGTTTGTAAACTTATTTGAGTAGGGTAGCGGGTAGTGTGCTTGAAAAGCCAAAATAATGAGCATCAAAGCCAAAGATTGGGTGGACACGTAGTGAAAATGCCTAAACCAGACTACCAAAAGAGATTATATACTCCCGGCTATCCTAGAAAGCAAACTCTCAGAAGGGAGCAAACTGTAAGAGATAGATAGGTCTAACTGGAAGGCGAAAACATAGCAGAGCACCAACAGCTGGCTGCAATCAAGTGGAGAAGAAGAAGGGCCCAGAAATCAGTCCACAGCCGCTGTCTTCCTATGCTCAGAATTCATCAAAGCCAGGATTAGTGTCTTCAGCCCTGTGAACGAAAATTGTAAAGCTCATTCCTCAGCCTTCTTCGAAGAGGATAAATAAGAAGCAGAAAGGGGCGGAAACCCACCCTATCCCGGAACTGTTATGGAAATGTCTACTTCCTTACCAGTTTAACTTCGACTTTCTATCCCTTTCTACATCTGTTGGGTATCGAGTTTATTTAGTATAAATAATAGTGTACATTTCATCAACAATCTAATAAATAAAAAGAATACGATACCTTGATATATTATAATGCGTGTACGTGCCACTCGATAGCCCGACAGAGAAGCAGTAGAGGCGACCGTAGAATTCACAGCCACTCCCAGAAGAGGAGAAAGGACGTCACAGATGTATTTTGGTCCCGCTACCGCGACCACGGACCATTGGAAATTCACTCTGTCCAGGTCACAACAAACCACAGGAGAGCGTCATAGAGAATACCCTCTCAGCTTTCTCCAGCAGCCGGCCTTCCTAACATCTCCCAGCGGGAGACTTCGTAAAGGATAGCCGATAATGATGACGATCGTGTTATAAGCGCATCGGGTGAAATTGCATAACACTGCTGTAATGAATATGTATTCCAATATACACTGCAGTTATTTAAGAATTATTTGCGTAATGAAGAACCATACTGAAGGTGTTATGAATCTACGATCCATATAATGAAAAACTCCGTAGCATAATTTCAACATTAAAAACAGATTAACCCGAATTGATTCCGAGAATACAAAGCTTCACGGTTTGGCGGTCGACTTCTAGATTTCAAAATCCATCTCTCGAGTTGTTTATTTACGCTTCTCGAGATTTAAATCCCTTCATCGGCCCTCGACACAATCGTCTTGTTCATCGAACCAAAGCCCACGCGTTTGCTTTTGAGCGGCGACTTGAAAGGCAGAGGTTACCTGCCACCCGGTTAAGATGTCAGTTAGGTAGGAAGCTGAACAGTCACGACTTGTAACTTGTAACATGTAACCCTCTGCCGGGAAAATGAGTTAATTTTTGCGAAACCGAAAGATGGTCTTCGAATCGTGAATTATGGCGAATCGTTCGGTAAAATTAATTACGCTGACGTCATTTTTATGGTTCAATTCATTTTTGGGATGCTTAAGAACAATATTCAGAAAACAACGGTATTGAAAAGGGATTTGGTACGCAGCATTGGCGATGAGGTATTTGTAGATTGGTTCAGGTCAAAATCAAAATAAAACTAGGAGCAATAGAGAAATCGAAAAAAAAGGAAAAATTAGTACACGTTTTAATGAAAACAAATTTTATTGTGATGTTGTAATTTTAGAGCATTGTTCTTTGATATTTAAAAAAAAATATTTGTGGTGAATCGTTTTCGACAGACACAATTTCTGCATATCTTTGAAATGAATTAAGGAAAACACAAACTAGTATTTTAAATAATAGCAGGATAACAATACTTACTGAAACGATTTTGAACACGAAAAATAAGATTGTCGGAAAAACACTATTTTAATAAAATACGTAATAATGCAAGACATCATAAATTGAATTTATATAAAATAACTTTGTGAGCACCACTTATTTATTGAAAAAAATTCAACATGTTAGGTACTTTATATTATCATTTTCCATACATAACTTTTTAATATTTTGATCTATACTTCGATTTTTAAATTTTATTTTTGTTATCCTTACGAAGAAGCCTTCGAAACATGTTGAATTTTTTTTAATAAATAAGTGGTGTTTACAAAGTTAATTTATATAAATTACAATTATGTCACCACAAAATAATTTTGCTATATTTGAAAAAGAAACATGATAAATTCGTTAATTTAAAAAATATATTGTGCCTTTACAATGTAGAATATCCATTGCGTGGTGAGTTGGAAGGTTCTAAGGGCATAGTAAAGGACTTCCAAAAGTCGCATCAAGGAGGATATCATAGACAGGGTGGGTACCACCATAAGTAATTTTAAACAAAGTCAGATGGCGTTGAAGAAAATTTAAAATACATTATTGATGGATTTGGCGTTAAAATTGTAGAGATTGTTCATTATAATCATTAAAATGGATGCAAAATACAAACTGTTCTCGAGATTGATTATTTTTTATTGCAAGAGTTCGGCACATTTAAATAAATAAAAATGTTGTCGATTAGTGATACTGATACTACTATCAATACTCAAATAGTAAAATATAAAATACAATTTATTATCATTATCAACTTACCTTTTATTACCGTATTATTAAATGACTCGCATATGTACCTATATATAAAATAAGAATGAGGCTCCCTCATCAGACTCGAGAGCTTCTCTTCACTGATGAGGTCTACATGACTACAAAGTATTAAAAAAAATGTCAATTTGATATGTAAATATGTAAGAATTGTATTTGTACCATGTATTAAATTAAATAAAACAAAAAATAATAATCAAACTCAAGTAGGGATCACATCGTTCATGTTTTCCAACCATTCGAATGATCATGTTAAGTACATTTAATTGTTAAACAACATCAAAAAATAAATTTAAAATTAAAAAAATATTATATTGTAAATCTTCCTAATTGAATCGGCACTAGTAAATGGTGCGGCTACGGTTCTCGATGATATGACTTGCAATCATAAAGAATTCCATTACGCGCACCGTCGATGCGCAGCGTCATTATATTTTGCATCCCGCACGATGCCTCGTAAACTGGCCATATTGCACCGAAAAAATCCCGCATCGCCAGACGAGAGATCAACATTCCTCCCGCTCCAGAAGAGTGATGCTGTGATGCAACTTGCTTTTACGTCTATTGGTCCACGCAGACTCCGACGGAAGTGAATCTAAACAAAGCTGATACCGTTTGCCCATTGGCGCATTTTTACATCAATATGATCCCAATTCCGTCCATAAAAAAAATACGTTATTTTGTTCAGTTTCATCACTTTAATATTTTACTAAAATAAAAATAATTACCTCTACGAGTTCTTCTGTGAAATGGAGAATTATCGTACATCTGTTCCATATCTCTAAGAGGGTTTTCCGACACAGGATTCTCCTACACCTTTGATATGAGTAATCAATATATATATAAAAATAAGCCCGTGTTTCCCTACCCGTCAAGTTTACTCCACAACCAGCCATAACCACCCACCGGTGGTTATGGTGGTGGATATCCCTTGGTGTCGCATCGAAAATATGCGAGTTTGGTGGGGGTGGCTGTGCGTGGGTGACGAAAATGTGCTTTCTAGCACATGTTTTTGTTACAGGAAGGCCGCAAATGCTTCAGATTGTTTCAAAATAGGCACGCCGACTGTGTCGGTGAGTCTAGAAGGTTCCGGAAAAACCTGCTCTAGAAAATTCTGGAAGGAGAAAGTTCTATAAGGTTCTGAACGGAGTGGCGGAATGTTTCGGTATGTCTAAAAGGTTCCTGTACATTTGAAAAATTTCTTGAAAGTTCTGGAAGGAGAATGTTCTAGAAAGTTTTATGACGATCCAAACAGTGTACTAAGAATCTTGGAATGCGAAGCCGCGCGGGCACGGCTAGTTTTATATATATGTTAATTGAAAATTAATAAGATTTACGAAATAAATGTATGTTTGTGATGTAAATTTCATACACAAAAATAAATTGAATGCAAGACAAAACCTTTAAAAAAAGTTTTTGAATTAGAACGTCATATTTCAGTTCTAATACGTATCAAAAGATCATCTTTGTGTGACTTTCCATTATTGTAGAGGGTTTTTTTTACGAGAACTATGAAAACAATAATATCGCTCTCAATGCTAAAGGTGCTATTTAAATAACGAGAAGAAAAAACTTGAAACCCGGTTATCTCAGAATGGTTATTTTGGAAGGTCTAGTCTTGCACTCGATGTGCGATATAAAAACGTAATAACTCACGTGTTGCAAATTCAAATATCAATAACCTCCCACCGCGACTGTATACAGGGTTATAAATAATAAATAAAGGGTTAAAATAACATAAGACAGATAAACAGTTAAAAGGTACAAGTAAATATAATAGAATTGTGTAAATTAAGATCGCTGTTAAAGATTCAAGTGCATATAATAGATTTGTGTAAATTGCAGTTAAAAAGATTCAAGTACATCATATAGATTTGTGTAAAATAAAAAGAGAAGTTAAAGTAGTGAGAAGAAAATGATTGTAAGTAGTAAGAAGATATGATCAGGGTTGTCAATTTTATTACGAAACAGTTTAAAAAGTACAAAAAAAAAGGAGTAAGAAAAATTGAATAAATCACTGCCAGAATGTTCATTTTAAGACACAACGTAATAAGCGAGTATAGTCTTTTGCGTTCTTTATGTGCTATTTTACACATAAATATTATCATTAATATTTTTAACACAATTACACGCTGGTACCTCACGTGAGTTAGTCATTTTAATACTAAAAACTTTAAAATAATATTTATAAAAAAAAATGACGCGGTAATTTATACTCATGGGATATGCATTTCCATATAACTAAGATATTATTGTTGTAGCCTGGACTCGTAATCAAGGATCCCCTCGCCATTCTGCCTTGATTATTAGTCGGAAATGTTCAAGCTATCATGACCTAATATCAATAGTTATGGAGATATGCGACATCAAAGTTTTCATTTTTTTTTCAATATTTCTGACTCATTTTTTGTAAAACATTGCAGTAACTCATATCGATTAAGAAAAATTCATTCGTTTCAATACAAGTTAAATAAAATGATAAGACCCTGAAAAAATTCCAATTGGAATTTGAAGGTTTTTATTTTTTTATTTGACTTGTATTAAAGGGAATGAATTTTTCATATTCGATATAAGTTACTGTAATAATAGTCCAACATTTCACAAAAAATAAGTCAGAATATTGAAAAAAAAATGCAAATTTTGTTGTCGCATATCTCCATAACTATTGATATTAGGTCATGGTTGCTTGAACATTTTGACTCATGATCAAGGCAGGAATATAGTCCTGCGAGGTTATTAGTGTTTTACAAATAACCCTGTATATATATATATATATTTTTCCTTCAGTTAGTGTGCGGCCGTACCAAGGAAGATATATTATACAGGAATATTTGGAAAACATAAATAATCTCGCAGGACTATATTCCAGCCATGATTGTGAGTCGAAAATATTCAAGCAGCCATGACCTAAATGTACCTATCAATAGTTATGGAGTTATGCAATATCAAAATTAGCATTTTTTTTCAATATTTCCTTAAAATATTAATCAGCTTTAGCAACATATTAACTCCAATACGAAAAACAGAAATGCAACAATGTTGCTGAATTGCAATAAAGTGAATATAAGACGGTGCTGTGCGGGGGATACTTCTCATGACCATCTTATCGGCTGGATACCAATAAAACATTTTTCTTATTGACCAGTCAAGAACTCCGGAGATAATATGGAGTCATCAAACCATATAAACGCTTCTTATAATATGTATTTCAATTTTGTTCTCAGTTCAACGGGTGGCCCAAAATTTATATTACTATTTAAAAAACTAACTCGTAAAAACCAAGTTTTCATTATACTCCCTTTCTTATTTACTAGTGGAAACTGGTTTGGCGCTTAAACTTCGTTGGCTTCGGTCGGGCGAAGCTACGAAAGGGAGTAATAAAAAAATTCCAAAAATCCAAAATTATACTATAGCCAGGTTTCGTGTCTACAAGATGCGTCGGAATCTCCCCACAACTTACTGAGTTGTATGAAAAAACTATTAAAAATTTGAAAACTCCAAAATTATACTATAATTATTTATTTCTTTTACCGAAAATTTGATAGATCTCATTGATCGTCGCCACGAGTGTGCTTGCAAAGTTTCAGCTCGATTGGATCACGGGAAAAGGGTTAAATATCGATCCAAAGTTTTTTCAATCAGACGCCACGAGTTAATATAAAGGGAGTAAAAATCAATAACTTTTTGTATTAATATTGTAAGAAAATGATAAAAAGATTACGCAGAAATTACGCACTACGTCACTTGTCACAAATCTATCGAAGAATCGAGAACGGCCTAGGGTGATCTACGGCCTTCTGGAGGTGTCTGAAATACCTGGAAAAGCCTAGAAGCCACGAGAATCTTCTCCTTAACACTAGAATAATTCATAAAATATGAAAGTACCAGCATTTTCAGATCATTCACACGCGTCGGGCTCCTTTCTCATTTGTATGGATTCCAATTTGAAAAAACCATTAAAAACCATAATAACCAAAAATTTCGAAAAATCCAAAATTATACTATAATTTAAAAAACAATAAACTAAAATTTGTGACATCATTTTTATCGTCGCCACGAGTCTGCCTGCAAAGTTTCAGCTCATTTGGATCACTGAAAAAGGGTTAAAAATCGATCCAAAGTTTTTTCGGTAGACAGCATACAACAGACAAGCAGACGCTACGAGTTGAAATAAAGGGAGTAAAAATGGGGAAAAAAAAATAAAAAATAAAAATAACAATTTGCAATTTTCCAATATTATACAAGTGGTAAGAAAATCTTCATGAAAAGAATATTGTCGCGAGACTGTGCAACGGAAAGAATCATACGTAATCTAAGATTTTACAGCACTTTGGACGTTTTACAGAGAATTTGAAAATACTGGTAGTGTTTGGAACACGCGAGACAAATCGGAAACTTCTTGAATGCCCATAAAAATGCGCGCAAGGAGCGATTCATTGCGACAGTTCGGAAGAAGCGATGCACAAAAGTAAAGTACTTACCTAAGTATTTGTGAAATAATCTCCAGTGAAGTTGTGGGAATTAACAGTGCTCCAATGAAATTCGTATCTAGCGACTTTGTTGATAAAATAAAACTTTAATTAATTACAATTTCAAGTAAAATATAAATATATATATTTTTAATATAAAGTTATTTTTATGTCAGCCTGTATGAGAGTAATATTTATATTGAGGGTTATGCAGTTATTTTATGGTTGTATATTACTTAAAACATAACGATAAATATTAACTACAATTTACCGTGTATGTTACGTTTCTTTATCGAGTTGTTGCATACATTTATTTTCCCTACTATTATATAAATTGTATTAATTATTTCGTTGTAACTTTTACAATGTGCATACAAATTATTATTTTTTAAATGGTGACTAAAATGGTGAAATCCCTGAACATTCTTTTCGCTTTCGAGCATAGACAAGAAGCGTTGCCACATATATATGTGTTTAAATCAGTATCAACCAAATTTTTCAGAAAAATCAGAAAAAGGAAATAAATAAATAAATAAATATTGCTGACGTAATCAGAATCCAATTTTTACTCCCTTTCTTTTAACTCGTAGCGTCTGCTTGTCTACTTGTCGTCTTATCTGCTTAACCCTTTTCCCGTGATCCAATCGAGCTGAAACTTTGCAAGCAGACTCGTGGCGACGATCGAGAAGATCTATCAAATTTTCGTTAAAAAAAATTAAGAATTATAGTATAATTTCGGATTTTTAGAAATTTTAATGGTTTTTTCAAATTGGAATCATTACCAATGTTTGATTACTAGCAACGGCGGCCTTATAACGTCGCGGAATATTTTCTTAATTTGAATTACTCCGTCGGTATACATAATAGGTACTTCACTACGAATTTCGAAAATCTAAATTGACTGACAAATGTTTTTAAAATTTGATCTTCAAAGCATGAAGTGTTTTATCAAAGCTCAAAACATCTGACATTTTAGAAAAATATTAAATTACTGTAAGTTTAGTGTTATGTTATATGTTTTATTTCGTCTTTAATTGTTGTTATATTTTACAAAGATAGGGAGTATAATAAAAACTTGTTTTTTATGGGTTACTTTTTTTATGTATCGATTTGATTTGCCAGGAATTTTTCGAACACTCGAACCCAATGTGTAACCTATTTTCATCTAAATACGTTCCGATATCTCGGAGCAAACTACTCGTCGTAACGACGTTCCGACGTGTGGATACGCAGCATCAATATAACGGCGCAGGTCTCGAGATGGATTCTGTATAAAAATGTCCGCACATAACCGACGATGGTAAAAGCTTTCGGCCCGGGGACGGGCTGTTGTCTTTACGAGCGTTTCCACTTACACCACTGTTTGTTCTGTTGAAGGACACGTCCACCACAGAGAGGAGAGAGATGAGAGGAGAAAAATAGACGATGTGTACGATTCGAAGAGGTCTCGAGAATAAGTAGAGCGCGTATCTCACGAAGACATGGTACGAAGACGAGAATCGAACGACCATGAACTGATATAACAAAATTAAAATGCCTGAATGAAATGCCAAGTAGTCGAAGTGATAGTAGACTCTCGATTATCGGGGGTGGTAGAAAAATAATGGCATGGATAATTTCGGCATAAAAATCGAAAAATAATTACAAATAGGCGATTCCGAATTGGAAGAAATACACATAATCGCATACAGCTTTACTGCACTAAAACATAATATTGAATATGTAATCAACTCTCCTAATTTCGAATGTACGTCCGTCCGTAACTTGCTCGAATTACAATAACGACACGAATGATTAGCAATGATCATTCACCAATAATATCGTCATTAAAGAGTTGCTGCTATTTTATTTTATTTTTATTTTATTTATTCATGGGAAACTAACAGTACATATAAAAATCAGATTACACGTGATTATTGAGTAGTATAGAGACCATCTTACAATTTTTCACAGAAAAACATATAGTAACAATAACTTAAGTTATACAAAAAAAGTGAAAGTTTTAAGTTACGAACAAACTATGAAAGTCAAAGAATTGAAGGTAAAAGGAGAATAAGGAGTGGATAGGAAAGGACAGATCTACTAAGTAAAAAGGAGAAGAGATAAGAAGAAAAAGAAGGACAAAGGATATATGTACAGCATAAAGACATCTGATTAATACATCTGCATATACATATACGAGGTCTGGACAAAAGAAAAAAGACGAATTAAAGAAAGATACAAGATAAAAATTACATATACGAAGTCTGGACAAAAGAAAGATGGATTAAAAAAGAGGAAAAAAAAGTTTATGACTATAAATGTACTTTAGGATTAAGTCGATAAATTTAGTTAAATAAGTTAATTTGAAATTGGTTTTAAATGATTTTCAGCTTCAAAATTCTGCAAATATTGTGTCCCGTGATTTTTCACGGGTTTACGACTAGTAGATACTATATAAAAGAAGAGAATAATCACACTTGCCTGGAGCTAACAGAAGGGGAACGAAAGGAAATTGAATTGACATCACGTAGGTGCAAAAAACATGTTTGGCAAAGTAAAGAATGAACAAATAAGGAAATAATGAAAAGCTGACCTTTGCATAGAAACAAAAAAGGGTTTGGTCGTGTTCAGCGAATGAATAGGGAGAGAATGGAAAGAAAGATGACGGTGCCAGAAACAGATGACGGTCGCAGAAGTCCTGACGTGGTCAGGACTTGTTAGATGGAGCTTGTAAGATGGACCTGTTACTGTGTGGAGACTCAATAATCGTCGAGCATGCATGCGAACATGTATTTATGTGGATGAAGGGAGAGTTGAGTGTCGGAACAGAAAAGTGTTGCTCCTCACCTCTTCTCGCGAGGAAACGGCGTGATAATAAGTTAGTTAATCAAATTATTAGTGTGCGTCCATTCTGACTAACATACGTGGTATTCAAACCAGACAACTTTTTGAGTTTTTTAATTCAATTCAATTGAATTCAATTCAATTTATTTTTTTATACAACATTTAAATTACAAACAAAAAATTTAATTCATAAATGTTATAAATATGTTAGAATTATATAAGCATATATAAACAAGCAAATATCAACATTATAAAATCATGTACATCAAAGGCGTAAGAGAATCCTGCTTCGGAATACCCTCTCAGAGACATGGAACAGATCGATATCCGGAGTAATATTGTTCAGCATAGCAGTAGCTCTTCCAACAGGCATAACCATTGGCAGGTTGGTCCTGTATATTGGAATGTAAAACAATCTATGCTGACGCTGTCTTAGGTAATTATCGGGAACATACAAACCAACGCTCCGCATAATTTCAGGATTATTGATCATACCGAGCAACAATCGATAAAAATGCGTAATCAGATACACATTCCTTCCATATAATATAAAAGTGGTGAGCTTTTAGCAGCAACATCATACGCAATTGATGTCGTTCACCAGTTATTGGCATTTCAAGATTGGAAAAAATCCGATTATCGTGGCTCGAACAGTTTCGATGTAGAGTTCGATAAAGAGATCGTCAGCGCTACAATTTGGATGACAGCGATATTTTGACGGACCCGCTACCTGATCTGTGTTTTGGAAAACAACTTTGTCAGTGGAAGCTGACGCCGGGCGTGTCGAGTGGTCATTGAACACGTCAATCAAGAGCACCACTCGACCGCGTCCGGCTGCGCGAGCACAAACTGGGGCGGGCGGCCGTTGAAAGCCTTCCCGTGGGCGTTAAAGACCTTCGAACCTTCACCAGAGTCCACCATCAAAAAGAGTGTACTGAATACAAGGACAGCAAACTGAATAATTATATCAAAAACGTCGATTACCTCATCTACTAGTATATATTTTGTTCATTCGAAAATGCGTTTAGTCCCTATCGTGTCTCATTGCCAGGAGCAAAAAACACCAATCAAGCCATTCCACCGTAGGGTAGGTAAACCTGTAAACTATGTTGATTGCGTGGTATTAGAATGATAAGGTCATGGGCAATAAACGTAATTAAAACGGAAACAACTAAGTTACGTTGAATTGGATAAGAGGAGAGCTACACTCCAATGTATTGGAGAAGGGCTATCATTATGCTTCTATACAATGACATAAGGGTCCCGTATGTAGTGCAGAAGCTATAAGGCTATTAGCCTGTTGAGTTTTATTGGCAGAGAATTTTAATAGACAGAGTGTGATAATGACAGAAGAAAGTTTGCGATGTACAAAGAGCATTTATGAGTGGAAGAGATTTTCTCACTGCCCCAGATGACAGAAAAATTAAACTTGTTTGTGCCTTGTTGATCTGCAAAAGTATGGCTACATTTCTTTCCGATGATCTTTAAAAACCCTGGCGCTATCTTGAAGAGACCACTCAAAACTTGTCCCGACTTCTGACAAGGCGGGGCCACCATCGTACGGGTAAATACTACTAAAATCAATTTTCGTTATAACCATATAATTTGTTGCGAGATTAGATGTAACACATGGACCAAAATCTAACCGCACCATAAAATTATAATGACTTTGCCATGCCGCGTGGCCAGAGCGGAGGCACCCGGTTTTACCATGATATCAATTTAACAGAGTTGATGAAATTAATGACTCCGCTTTTCGAAAACGATGTTTAAATATTATCATCATCACAGAGGAGGTAATTGACCAATTGAACAGCATCGTGCGCAATATTACGTAAAAATCAAATGGTGCACAATATTTAATGTTTATTGATTGCTAGCATAAGCACATGTTAAAAAAATTAACAAAATAACTAATTAACTTTCAGAATACAGAAAAACTCGATATTGTCCAGTAACTCTGGTTCTGTGAAACTCTAAGTCCGAATGTCAAAAACAACAATAGTTAATTTTACTAGTTTAGCGTATATTTAGCCCGTGTTTAATTTTACAAAAAAATTCATTGTTTTGGTTATATTCGTATCACAGTTTTGATACTATGATTGCAGTGTATAATGTTTAATTATATCGGCAAAATGACTAGTGTTTTTTCCACCATATTGCTTATCCGCTAAATCCGAAGTCCATTATATCGGGGCCTTATTGTATTGGTAATGTGTCAAAAATCACGAAATTCAAGGACCCACTTGTTTCAATATTTATGTATCATCCGTGACTGAGCGGGTTATGGCATCTAACTAGAAATCAGAATACCTCTGGAGGAATAGGTTACAATCTTAACAACTGCCAATTTAAAAAAAATACAATTATTAAAAATTTGTATATTTTGGCCATCGGCTGAAGGAAATAGGTAGTGCAAGAAGTAGAGTAGTTGTTGCGCCGTCGATTTTAATTCATTTTACGAATATGAATGAATGAAAAAGAATAGAAGAAAATGATGGACTGAACGAGTGATTAAAAGGAACGTAATTAAGACGCAAACGAATACAAATTGCGTTGAATTGGTTAACAGGAGAGCTGCACTCCGATGTATCGGAAAAGGGCTATTATTAAGCTTATGTACAAAGGCATAAGGGTCCCGTATGTAGTGCGGAATCTATAAGGCTATTAGCCTGTTGACCTCTGTTGGCACAAGATAACTTAACGGTTGAAGGATGCGTTGCTTATGGCAGGAGATGAGATGGGACATGAGTCCGCTGCTAGAGCGGATCAGGTAGATAGATAGATAGATAGAGAAGATCAAGACTTACGGAATCGCATTATGAAGGAGCCGTGTGTCATCTGATTGATATGTTAATACTGACATGAAGGAATACAATGACACAAAGGTCAATGACGAAACAAGAAGAATAGATCTGATTAGATGTTTATTTGCGTTAATTGGTTGCCAAGTTGTAGCGTGAGATACAAATTCTCCTTTTTTTTATTTTCTCTCTCTTCATATTTCTAATATGCTTAGGCTCAGCTCTTCTTGTACGAAAGCGTCAGGACGCCCTGTTCTAGACAGTGTCCTGATTTACGTGGACGTTCTCCATTTCTTTTTCGGTGTTTGACCACCAAGTTTCTTAATCTTCCTGGTTGTCTTCTGCTTATGTATATTCCCACGTACTCTATTTTTGATAATAAATTATTATTTCGCAAACGCAAAAGAAATCATACAAAATCAAAAACATGCATTTTAAAAATGCGCGCCCTAATGAAGAATCGGCACACCGCCACTGCATCTGACCAGAAATAATAATACAAAGGTGCATTATGAAACGTGCAAACTACCAGTTGCAGTTCCCAAAGCGCCAATTGCATTGTAGCTTCAATCTGATGCAGTGAATCATTTCTGCGAACGGCCATTATTCAGCGGGAGAGCCACTCGGAGTCGATAAGGAAAATAATAAATGAGCACGTGTGCGCAAGGTCGCTTATCCTCTGCGCCGAGCTGATGCTGCACGGGTACAGATGCCATCACCGGCGCAAGAATTTCCGGAATTCAGTGGACGGTCAAAGGTGTGATATATTAATACCACCTTAAGAGCAAAAGGCTGGGGGAATTTTAAATGTGACTGATTAGTGAATGATGGTGGAGATTAAATTAAATTATGACGGCAAAAAAGGAAAGGAAGTGGAGGTAAACGGGAACGATACTGCGGACTGTACGCAATAAAAGGTGGGGAATAGGAAGCTCGACTTACGTGCCGACACTTCTTTCTTCAATTACGAAAATGAAATTAACAAGTAATTAAATTTAATAAATAATCCTTTATTCAACATATTCCACATTTCAATGACTCACTGTAAAATTCCATCCCTCTTCCTCACGACAAATGAAGCCACATACCCGCACCAGATATTTGACTATTAAAAATTTAATTTATGGAGGTTATTGTGCGTCCTTCCTGATGAAGATAAAGTACAGTACCAATATCGGTAGAGATCTTAAAACAATCAATGTAATTTATACAAATTTAATTTTTTCAAATTAATAATTGTGTCCAACCACAAAGTTGACGCTATAAACATAAAATAAATTACTTTAAGTGAAGACTAAAGTAAGAAATGTCCAAATATTAAATTGCGGAAATCAAAGCTGGGATACGCCGATCTTAACCTTATAATATTTAAATAATAAAAATTAGTATGTTGTATATTTTTAAACGAATGGATAATGATAATACTAAATCACTGCGCCGATAATACAGGTAGACACTTCTACCTGCTCGGTAACCTATTTCAAGAGTTCAGAGACTATCAAAGTTTTTAATTCCGCATCCTCAGAAAAAACATGAAAAATATTTATTATCATTAATAAAGTATAAAATTTTGAACTGATACAACCAGTCAGCTCGTCCCTTCAAGAATATTCGTCCATCAACTTATAATTTACTAATATTTAGATACGAAAAACAAATACAAAAAACATAAAATAATTAATATTGACATTGGAAGCCATCGTGCTTTTACAATTCAAATCCCCAATAATAATAATATCACCATCTGTCCGTAACTTCCTAGAATCCAATAGCTGAAGATGATTTCTTAAATAAAATGAAAAAAACACTCTGAATTAGATTTTTTAAAACATTTCATTTTAATGAAAATCAAAAGTAATAAATGCATCCAATACTGTATCGCATAATATGTCATTGGTATTAATCTTAAATCAAAATATGTTATTCTCTATGAAACAACGTCCGTTACTAAAATGATGAGGTGTACAAAATAGTCCAAAAAACTAAAATTCTCTACGTAACAATGTCCGTCACGCTACCAGATAGCTTACATAATAATGAGGTATAAGAAGCAAAAAAAAGCATAATCCTCTAATTAATAATGTCCATCACTAACATTATCAAGATGCTACGATACTCTAGATAGCGCTGTTCTCAGAGCTTTAACTGGCGGCCAAAGTATATGATAAAAGTACATCATTTTTTACAGGTTATATATAGATAGGTAGTTGTAGAATAATTTTAAATACATTACTAAACAAAAGTCACAATGCATTAATGATGCAGCATAAAAATTATTCTAATATTTATTACTATATATTACTTAGATACAATGTTAGCTTTATCTTCTGCGGCAAACTTAGTTAGGTTTCTTGCTTTACTGTTAACTCCTCGACGATGGCATAGAACCAGATCTTCGATGGACAGAAAATACCAATTTTTCGATATCAATATGAAATACTTCCATCGATAAAGGTGTGTGAAATTATTTTCAATTGTTTAAAATTAGTTATCTTGAAATGTATCGTTCATCACATATTGTTGACCATTATGTTCTATGTAATTTCTCAAATATTTCTACTACGGAGATAGGAGTGCTTTGATTTATAATTGATGTCAGTTTGCACCATTGCTTGGCTATATAGGAAAATTACAGTTTTCTCAAAGGATCGAGTCAAATAAACCTGTTGCTTAGAAGATTTTGGACAGCGATGCCAGAATTGTGGGACAAATCATGATTTAAGAGAGATCTTCGCTCTGTCAATTTTTCGAATACATCTCTAGCAGTATGGACCAACCTGAATCCGAGATATCTATCTCAAAGGACCGACCAGAACAATGACACTAGCAATTCGTTAGGAACTGCGGCTGCAGATAAAGACGGAGGAGAATCATCAAGAACATCAGCAGGACACCTGAAGGATGAACCTTAGTGTTGAGGGAGATTTTTAATGTCACCTATGTATGTCTGTTTGGTTCGTGGCGGCGTGTGACGCATACTTTACAGCCACTAATTATACGCGGGATTCGGTGATCCCAATATTGACTAAGTTATAAAGGTAGCACAGCTGAGGTGTGATGAACAGGTTCAACGTACGGACTGCCACCAGAAAGACCAGCGAAGAAAGTATTTGTTTCAAAACACATTGGTGGAAGGAATGGTTCGAAGTCGCTAGCTTCGGTGGTTGGACGACGTTACTCGAACGGACAGCAGAGGATAGATCGGAGCGACCAAAGTTGTTTTAGGCCCGGTTGTTTCAAGTTCGATCAAAGTAAGCGGTCGATAAAAGCATAGATTTTTACGAAAACGGATCGTCTGATTGGTGGAGAACGTAAAAATCTATGCTTTAAGAGAACGCTTACTTTAATCCAACTTGAAACAACCGGCCCTTAGGGTGTTAGGGTCTACACCAGTACCTTACGATCCTGTTTGAAACAAAATTAAAAAAATATATATGTACAGGTTGTTCGATCTTTATGAACAAGACCAATGTCGTTGAACACAACCACCTTCCTTATACCTTTTCATAGTGCACGCTCCACCAAAACCTTTTATCTATGACATTCAACTGTGAACTGTCTCGTTGGCTTGACGTTTTGTTCTGAGTTTTGTGTGTGCCCCGTTTACACGAGCGTAAAGCCTTCGGGTAAGGATTAAGGTGCCACACATAAGATTTCCTGAGCTACTGCCCAGCGTTGTTCCTTCGACCTGGACCAAAAGCACAAAGGTAAGAGCGTGCTTTCCTTTTGACCTGTCTTTCCTTCCAGAACCCCTCTTCCCACATCTTAACTTATCCATTTCATATTCCGTGTTCTTCGGACCGCAGTTGAAGAACCTCCAGAATTGGCTGCAGCTGATTCCGCGGCCTTCGCACGCCGCGGCCGTAAAATGCGGTAAAAAGGCAGGGCTGACGTCACCGAAGACGATTACGTTATTCCTATTTGTGAACCGATACGGCGAGCATTGCATTCGGATGCAAATTTATCTACCGTCGTTTGGCCCAAATGGGCTCTGGAGCCAACTAATGGTCGGCCCGTGCCCACGCGGGCGATAAATGAAATTTAATTCGTCGGGCTATTACGTGGATAAATTGTCATGTATCCTTTTTGAACTTGAAAAGGGGGTTTCAAAAAAGAACGGCCCAATGACACGACCAGACCAAAAGTCGCACCGTACTGCAACTAGACGAGGATTGTATTCTTTTCTCGAATTATCCGTTCAAAGGGGTGTGAAGTGGGACCACCCAGGGCCGTTCTCTGAGCAAAAGGTCGGCCACACTCTTTCACCATCTAGATTGGAATTGTTTTGATGCTAAAGCGTTCTCCTCACTACACTGCATACGGAGCAAAAGCATTCGTGCGGCGAGGTGAGTAATGCGCACAAACCACGTCACCGTCTCTGGGGTGCATTAAAATGCAAAAATATATTTTAAAAGTAAAGAACATAATATAATACAATGATTTATACACAACGTTTCATTCCACTAATTTGAGTTTTATAAACTAAGCGCTTTCGATGGACACAACCATCATCTTCAGAGGTAATATTAGAACTAATTGTAAATCAATATGGCCGACAGATAGAAAGTAAAGGGATGACGGAGAGGGAGGGGGGCGGGCGAGGGTAGTTATGTATTGACATATACAACAGTAATTAATTTTTACATATAATAATACCTATTTTAACAATGGGGATGACGCAGGTATTTGAATGTTTATTAGGTTATTTTTATTTTTGATTGCTTTATTACTTTCTAGTATTTCTTTGCCTCTGAAGATGATGGTGATGGATCGAAAGCGTTTAGGCTTATATAACTCAAATTAATGGAATAAAACGTTCTGTATAAATCATTGTGTAAATCATGAACTTATACTCTGTAAACGAAAGAACGATTAATTTATTAACATAATATAATATTTTCGATGTTTATAGCGTCAACTTTGTGGTTAGACATAATTATTAATTTTAATCAAACAACTTTGTATTGACCACTTAACAAGTAACTCTACGTCAACCGATTTCGATACCATTGTATCTTCATCAGGACGGAAACTAGCAAACAAATCAATTCAAAAACACCATTCAAAAATTGATTTGTTTGCTAGAATAGGTAATGGATAGTTAGTTTGCGTCCGTCCTGATAAAGATACAGTGATATCGAAACCGGTAAATGTAGAGTTACTAGTTATGTGGTTAATACAAAATTGTTTAATTAAAATTAATAACATAATATAAGACCAAGACTGCTATCACTGTTGCGTAAAATCTCTACCGCAGACTAGCCAAACTTCAGGTTCTTCACGCATGATCTCTCTTTCTTTTAGTGGTCTATCCTTGCATTATGATTTGCAAGATCTGATACGTCTCTGGATGACTTATTCTATGTTCGAGATATTCAATTATCAAATCTTTTTTTATCCCAATCATAAAATACTCAATCGTACCGTCATCCCTTTTTTCAAAAGGACCAATAATATAGCCCAAGTTGATGAGTCCTCGGGAATCCTAAAAGAATCACCTTTACCTTTAAATCGATGGTAAAAGTCTTTTTAACTGCTTAAATTTAAATTTTGAACAACCTGCGTTATACGATGATGATGTATTTTGCGGTGGTGATGATGCGGTATTTTCAGCACAAACATTGAGGATCTATAACTTCTGCTGAACAAAGTATTGAATACATATGAAAATTTTGGTTTGAAACTTGATACAACTAAAACAAAATACATGCTCATTAGCAAACACAACACAGTTGACAATAAAAGTCTATATATTGCCGGAATAAAATTAGAGAAGCCACAAAGGATCGTATCCTTGGGCTGCAATGTGAATGGGTAATGGGATCCTTGCCACATTGAGCAAGCTCGTGAAACTTTAATCCGCATGGAACATATATTCTGCAGTCATGATCTCATCCTTGGATTACGAATGCGAAAGGAGATACGCTAAGGGCTCTTGATATAATTGTATGGAATGGAAGCAAGGACGCTTACCAAAGAATTGATGAACTTGAAGCATTGTAGACGTGGACCAACAAAAGAATACTCAAAATAAGCTGGATGGACATAGTTAGGAGTGAAGATGTTATTGTTCGGATGAATAAAGAAAAATAAGTAATTACATCAATAAAAATCCGAAATCTCTGAGATAGATATCCAGGTAAGTACGAGATCTAACTAACTAACTAACTAACTTACCATCACGCCGATTCCCCATGGGGATAGGCAGAGATCATAGAGCGCCATACTCTTCTGTCCTGACATACAACTTTCGCTTCATCTACATTCATACATCTTCGCATGCAAGCTCGACGGTTGTTGAGGCTTCTAACATCTTCCAGTTTCTGGTTAATCTGGTCATGCCACGTCTTCCGTGATCGCCCTCTCTTTCTGGCGCGATCTTGCACTTCATACTGTGGGAAAAGATTGTCGAAAGTCGGGGCCCTAGAAGAAGGAGAACATCGTGGCTGTGAATGGTACCCACCACTTATCCAGGACCTTTTTACGAGCATAAGCTCCCATATCGGCCCTTCTCATTCGTCTCCAGGTTGATATTTTTTCAGCAACAATGCTAGACCGTACTGCCCCGCATCGGTTATATAAACCGACGCTAGGCGGCACAGCCGTCTTTATTAAACAGATAAAGAACATCTGGCTGAAAAACCTGAGACCAAGTTTGGTCAGTTCATTGTAGAGCTATTCCGGGCCGCAAATAAAGTGACCATGGCCAATACGATAGCCAACGTCCGTTGAACTGATTGGGTACAAGAAAAAGGAGAACCTCAACAACCGGCGAGCTTGCATGCGAAGATGTATGAATGTGGATGAGGCGAGAGTTGTATGTCAGGACAGAAGAGTGTCTCTAACCTCTCTGCCTGCCTAAGTAAGTAAAAATGTGCACTGCATCTTTCATGCGCGTTTTTGGTACAGGCAATTATCGCTACCTTTAAGCCTTGGCGCACTCAGCTTTTTTATCTTCATTTTTTTATGCAGGTATTGTGGAGTCATTTTGTTGAGAGGTATATATTTCTAAACTCTAACGAAGAAAATTCGTGAGAACGTATGTAATCGATAAGACGAGAATGGGAGTTCAGTTTCAAGTATTTTATCACCAACGTCTAATTTTTATATTATATGTAAGGACTATATATACCTCACCCGAACAATAAATTTTATAAAAAAAAATTATTATGCCGCTTAAGAAAGAACAGACCTAATTAAAAAGTAATTATATATAAGTTAATTGCACAATATTCTTATGCAATTTTGGTGCTGAGTCCAATAATTTAATTATTAAATAAGGTGGCCCATCGGTAACGCCGGATTAATTTTAAAAAAAAATTAAGTTGGCATCTCATCATGATCCAACGCGTTATTATAACAATATTAATAATAAGTCTTCGAAAATTTTAACAAAAGTGTCAGGGTATGCCAACATAGCCATGGCAGCCATTTGGCCGACATGATATTCCATACTTAATTTCAACATATCTAATTTATAAATCAATAAAAAATTTCCAATTAAACATAATGTACTGTGATTCATTTCAAAATAAAATCTGGCCAAATTTGTAATGTGTTTCAACAACAACAGTAAGTTGTTCTTTTGTATAGCAAACCATTTTAATAACATCAAATGAGAAATGCCAAACAGAGTAAAAAAAATATGGAGGGAATTTTAAATCCGGCATACCAGATGGGCCACCTTATATAATTTGATTTTGTATATTTATTCGGCCGCACATCCGCACACCTTAGAGGGAAAATTGCGTATCACTATGACTCATTTAGGTTAGAGGGATTGAAGCCTACGTTATGTGTCTCAGGACATCGAAGTCGAGATTTTCATTTCAAGCTTGTTGTCAAAAACACGGGAAAGATCTGTCCATCCTCCATTTACCGTTAAATATTACTCGCAATAAAAAAATCTCGCATAAATTTTTGAACGGCTATCAACAAGCCTTCGCTGAAAAGATTCCCTCTTGAATTTCCGGTCAAGTCGGCGATACATCACACGGCGCGGCCCCCGTGGTGGACGTGTTCGGAGTAGCGAAGGGAAAACTACATTTCAAAATGAAGACTACAACACACATACACGTTCTCCAGGTTGAAGACTACAAAGTGTACACTACATTATTTGTAGTAAGAATTAATTGTAGTTCTACAAAATTGTAATATTAATGAAGTGAACTATCGCAGTACTACAAAATTGTAGTACTAATGAAGTGAACTAATTGTAGTAACCTACAAGCAGTGATGTACAAGATACCCTATACAAAGTATTTGGAATACAAAATGCAAGATTCTTTAAAACCAATTATTTCAAATACCAGATGCAAATAACTTTCTGAAATACTAGATACAAAATACGTATCTTCCAAATACTTTTTAAAGATAAAATCCTTTTGTAAGAAAACACATTTTATTGAATGTAAGTTTATTTTTATACGTGAATTATTTACGAATAAATTGCGTTGATCGCGCAAATGTGACAAGATAAAATATTATATTTTTAATGTTTTAATGGAGACTTAAGTAAAACCAGTTCTTCAAACATTTTGTCACTCATTTTTCTTCGATGAGGTCTCATTACAGGTACATCATTGGAAAAAAGTATCTTAGCAATCTTAGTATTTTAAAAAATTTGGGACTGAATGAAGAAATCTCCGGAAACTGAAACAACCCCCCCCCCCCCCCTAAAGTTTTGAAAATTTTGTAGTAGCACACTTAAAGAAGCATTTCTTGAAGGCAGAGATGTGACTTATCTAAGATACAAGTATTTGAAATGCAGATACAAGATGCAAAATACTATTTTCATATTGTGTCTGAAATACTTAAATACTTTTTTGAATACTCATCTTTATCTTGTATTTAGATACATTCTTTTGGTATCTTAGTATTTTTTAAATACTAAAATAAACTAATACATACTTAAAATATTTTTTAAATACTAAGATACCAAAGAATGTATCTAAATACAAGATACAAGATGAATATTTAAAAAAGTATTTAAGTATTTCAGATACAATATGAAAATACGTATTTTGCATCTTGTATCTGCATTTCAAATATTTGTATCTTAGATAAGTCATATCTATGCCTACAAGAAATGCTTCTCTTGAAAATCTTGAAAAGTGTGCTACTAGAAAATTTTCAAAACTATAGGGGGGGGGTGGTTGTTTTAGTTTCCGGAAATTTCTTCATTCAGTCCCAATTTCACGCAAAAAATGTACTATTTAAAGTGTGTACTTTCAATGACTTTGAAGTATGTGTACATTGCAGTGTGAACTTTAAAATGAAATATACTATATGAAGTATAAACTTACAAATGACTTTGAAGTGTGTGAAGTTTGTAGTGTACACTACACTTCAAAAGGTGTGAAGTGCACTCTTCAATGTAATGTAGTACTACATTGTAGTAGTTAGTACAGAGCGGACCCATCACTAGTCCGGAGTGTTGGGCATACATGGGCAGACGGCAGCGAGGAGCCGGGCAACGGTACCGGACCACGCGGAGACCATCGGCTCTTCGATGCATCCAAGGTGACTTACCTGCAACAAAATAAAACGCGGAATTTAGTACGAGAGATGAGACACGGAGAAGAAACGCCTATAAAGTAATATCTTGATTCGAAACCTTCAAAACTAGGGATCGCGTGTAACAAAGTTCAAGGATTAAAGACACTGAATTTGAAGGCATACTCCATTTCTATACAGGGTAATTTGGAAAACATTGATAACCTCGCAAGATTATATTCCCATTTTTTGCATGCATAAATTATTATACCGCATAAGAAAGTACATACCTAATTAGTAAGTAATAATCTGTAGCTTAATTGCACAATATTTTTCACCGAATGTTGATCTATTAGAGCAAACCTAAAACGTGGTTTCGCATATTTATTTCTATGACGTTTCGCAAATATGCACACACCCGCACGCCATAGAGGGAACATTGGCCGAGATAAGATGTATTCAATTATTGACCTGAGAGAACACATGTTCGGTTTCTGACTGCCCAGTTTTTACATACACCTACCTAATTATTAAATTCTTCTTCAAATATAGCAAAATTATTTTGTGGTGACATAATTATAATTTATTTAAAATAACTTTGTAAACCACTTTTTTATTGAAATAAATTCAACATGTTTCGAAGCCAATGGCTTCTTCGTCAGGATAACAAAAATAAAATTTAAAATTCGAAGTATAGATAATCAAAATATTAAAAAAGATATATATGGAAAATGAATAATATAAAGTTTCATGTTAAGTAGGTTCTTTATATTATTCATTTTCCATATATATCTTTTTTAATATTTTGATTATCTATACTTCGATTTTTAAATTTTATTTTTGTTATCCTGACAAAGAAGCCATTGGATTCGAAACATGTTGAATTTATTTCAATAAAAAAGTGGTTTACAAAGTGATTTTAAATAAATTAAAACATAATTATTAATTTGAGAAAACAAACAAACTTCGTATAAGCCGCACTGACTATTTTTAAACGTCTACCGGTTTCGATACTCAACTATCTTCGTCAGGACGGACGCAAAATAAGTTCCGTAAATTAAATTTGTAAGATATTTTATAGATGTCTTATAGAGACAAAATTATATTTTTTTATGGGAAAGTAAGTATGGAAGTCTTTGGGTGTTGCGACCTATCGTATGTGATGAGTGATGACTTTTCTGGAAGTTGTATATATTTAAGTTTAATAACCTTTTTCACATGTTTGTTTGAAATTATCATTAGCGCCACCGCCAGCGCGTCCAAAGCTTTTTCATTCCCCTAATCAAATACAGATATATCTTGATAAATACGTATTTTGGATAAAAATCCAGTACTGTGTTCGTTGAAAAATTTGAACAAACTCAAAAACCCTATTCTGAATTTGTAAAAGTCAAGGGATGTGGCCTCATCTGTTCTAGAGGAGAGGGGGGGGGGTTGTGACAATGAGACTTGAAATATATTAATTAATGGATTATTCCTTAAATTTAATTGGATCTTAATTACGAGCTTATTAGATTTGGTATTGAGGGACTTTTTTATTTCTAACATGAAAATGTGTCCTGTCTCCAATAGATCCAAACCATCTACAAACTCGACTGAATCAGGCATTTAAATACGTAATCCGAGTTAAACCAGTCCCAATTTATAGACATCAAACGTCAATCATCCCCAATCAATAATAATAACACTTATTACATATTCGATTGTCGATCTGAAACGTCAGTGGCCATGTTAAACCGGCGGCCCTCTACGGGCAGGCGAACGCGCGGCCGCCATCGTTTACGGTGACACCCGGATCTGCAGCGGCGCAAATATTAAAATCTAACTGGACGATCGTGGAAATAATAATGCTTCCGTTTCCGCGGATTCTCCCAACGCGGATTCCACCAATTACGGTCGACAATCCAAGACACGAAAATCCTTTCCCACACTAAAATAAAATAGATTCCGTCGTGCGTTCGAGGTATTCCAGATTTAATAAAAAAAAAAAATGGATTGATTTATCACAGTGTCACCTGGGATGTATTACATGAAGGTTTTCTGATTTGTTGCAATAGCTATTTTTTTGTGAATATTGAAATTTATTTATTGAAAATAAAAATATTACATACATTTTACATTGAATACATTTTTTTATACATGTTTAACTGACCCCAGTAATGTAATACTTGTGTTTGGGGACAGGAGTATGATACATAAGAGCATGAATGGATAAGTATGTATAAGTTAATAATGGAACAGTGTAAAGAAATATAAACATCATAAGATAAATATTAGTGACTCGAGTATATGAAATATTTCGGAGTATCGTTATTTTTTATAATTTTAGCTATTTTTTATTTTAATTATGTATATTCTATGTGTTTTATGTGTTTCTTGAATTTTGTAGTGTTCTTCAGTTCTAATATTCATTGGTAAGTTATTGAAATATTTGACTCACAGATAAGTATAATGGTGTTGTGTGGCTGTTTTGTTATATTTACGAATGTTTAAACTTCCTATTATTTGCGCTCTTTGGCTATGACTATGAGTATTATGAGTTTGTGGTGTATTTATATTTTGCTGAGTGAATGTTTCTTTATGTATTTGAAAAATTGAAGTGTTTTTGTATAATCTGTCTAATGTTAGTATATTAGACAGATAATATATGAAAATGGAATGATGAAAGAATGCTCAATGTTGAAAATAAAGTCATACGGTGGGTATACACATAAACAAGATTGTCAAAAAATTCATATTTTGTAATGTTTAGTTTGTAGTTTACCTTGAAGAAGGAACGGTGTTTCTAAAGACGGTAGGTGCTACCAAAAATATAATGGTTTAAATCGAGTGAATTTGTTTTAAATTAATTAAAGCTATTACGAAAGACTACATTATATAAGTCTTAAATTATTCGACATCTGTAATGGTTTATTTGATGAAATTGATTTATAACAAATTCTAGGATATTAAATAGCAGGAGCATGTAGTGAGTATATTGAAACATGAAAAAATCTAAATAAAGGATATATATCGCAATATTCCTATCAAAATTAAGATCATATTATTCAGATTTTAAAATACCATAATATTCTATCAGATAAATATTGTATCTGAGGTATCAATATTATCAATCAAAATGTATATTTTATATGGTTTGTATAAAATATACATTTTGTTTCAATATCTAAATACGAAAGACCGTAATATAAACCTCGAATCTTAAATAATAAATGCTGATATCATATAATAATAAATAATAATAAAATACCTTTTTTTATTGTGCTCTTAAAAAACACACATTCAAGGTATTGCCCTCTATAGTTAAGGAAATATTAAAAGTGTACGTTTTGAATATTTACAAAAAATCATTTTCTTACTTTATATTATTATAAATGCTGAAAACATCTTTTTAGAATATTATTAACATTTCTCCATTGAAAATGCGGAACCGTAATTATTAATTTACTTCTCAGAAATCGTATTTTGAGCACATCGTTTTCGCCGATATAATAATTCAACATCTTCTCACATCTAAATCTGTCGATCTTTGATATTGCAAACGCTGGTCTCATTATCCCCGCGAGACAAAAGGCTTCGACAGTGTCGCGAGTTAGACTCGGAGGTCCGGCAGGCGTCTGCGCCTATAACAATTTATAATATAATAGAAATGGCCAATCGCACCACGTTGGCCATTCGCATTGGCGTCCATTGGCGTCCATTGGCATCCATTGACATCACGACTTCCGCGGCGGTTTAAGGAGACAGTGATTGATGCGGCATGGGCATGCCAATCATATACGGCTTGATGGCCGGTAATGGTGGATCGAAATGGACACGAGAATCGCTGCTGGCTGGGACTATTCGTCCAGTTAAATTCGCATAAACTGATTTCAGACATTCAGCAAAAGCGGATGAATTGGAAAAATGAGTTTTGAACGAGGAACTTTTGTTGAGTCGTCAATTAGGAAAAATGAAAACAAAATAACACTATGGTACTTATCAGGGCATGTATTACAGGTAAATATAGCTGAATTCCATTACCAAATAACCGGTAAATAAATTGCTAAGTACCGATAATTTAGGTAAATTATTTTTCACTTCTTAATGTAATAATATATTATAAAATATTTTGAAACCACGATATTATGTAACGATATTTGCAGAAAGCAGGATGTTATATGGTTCGTTTGTTGTTTGCGAAGAAGAATTTAAAACTAAATTAATTAATCAATTAGAAAGACATATAGAAAAATCAAATCCACGAAAAAATATATAAATAAATACCGGGATTCGAACCACGGATCTCCCCCTATCAGCAGCAGGCGTGTTATCCAATTGCGCTATAGCGGCCTCTTAGATTTTCATGAATATATCGACCTTATCTGTAAGTCTAATTTTTATTAATTGATTAATATATATTATCCACTTTAAGAGAAATCCACTTTTTCTGGTACGGTAGGCATACGTTAATCAATTAATAAATGAGACTTGCAGAGAAGGTCGATATATTCATGGAAATCTAAGAGGTCGCAATAGCGTAATTGGATATCGCGCCTGCCCCGCATAGGAGGAGATCCGTGGTTCGAATCCCCGTAGTAGCCAAATATTTATTCGTTGATTTGATTTTTCTATATGTCTTTCTATTTGATTAATTAATTTGGTTTTAAATTTCGAAAATTGCAACTTCACAATAAGAATGTGTACTTGAATAAAAACAGCTTATATTATTAATTGATTTGACAATTACTTTGAGGTGCAATACGATCATTTTAAAATAAATTTTACTTTGTATTACACACACATTGAGTTATAGTGTATTACACACATAAAAAAACAACAATTTCTCGGAATTTTCTAATAACATAATCGGGAAACTCGACTTAAAAACCGCGAGTAAGCATTGTTAAATAGATTAACCTTCCCCTAATCTTCTCGATTATTGTTTATTCTCGTTAATGGCCAATAAACGCCCTCTCCTCTCCATTCCCAACCCCCTATGAGAATACGTTGTTAAAAATCTTAAAAAACTAACCCAAAAAAACAAGTTTTTATTATACAACCTTTCTCATTGAATCAGGATTCGTCTCTACTGCACGCGTCGGGTTCATTTCTTCATTTGTATTATTCCGATTTGAAAAAAAAACATTAAAATGTCGAAAAATCGAAAATTATACTATAATTATTCTTTTTTTTTTTAAACTAAAATTTGATAGATCATTTTCATCGTCGCCACGAGTCTGCCTGCAAAGTTTCAGCTAGATTGGATCACGGGAAAAGGGTTAAAAATCGATCCCAAGTCTTTGCGTCAAAGAAACAGACATACGCCACGTGTTAATATAAAGGGAGTAAAAAAAGAACAGCGCATTGCTACGCGGCATAAACCTGACAAATTTGGAAAATATACAAGGTTATTTGGAAAACATTAGTAACCTCGCAGGACTATATTCCTGCCTTGATTATGAGTCGAAAATGTTTAAAATATCATATATCATAAAATATCAATGGTTATGGAGACATTCGACATCAAAGTTTGCATTTATTTTTTCAATATTTCTGACTTATTTTTTGTAAAACGTTGGTGTATCATTACAGTAACTCATATCTATTACGAAAAATTCATTCGTTTCAATACAAGTTAAATAAAATGATAAAAACCCTGAAAAAAATCCAATTGGAATTCGGAGTTTTTTATTTTTTATTTGACTCGTATTAAAGGGAATGAATTTTTCATATTCGATATAAGTTACTGTAATGATACGTTTCACATGATGATGACGTTTCACAAATCACGTTCACAAAAACGTGATCATAATGATGACGTTTCACAAAAAAAATGCAAACTTTGATGTCGCATATCTTCTTAACTATTGATATTAGGCCATTATAGCTTGAACATTTTCGACTCATAATCAAGGCAGGAATATAGTCCTGCGAGGTTATTAATGTTCTCCACATAACTCTGCATAATATATTCCTACGAACTCATTCATCGGGAAATTCAAAAATCTATTCGTCTTCAAGACACAAAGATGTCCAATGTAGCAGTTTAATGGTATTGACTTTAAAATGAGGTTGTCGCCGTGTATAGTAGAGACACTTTGTTGACAATGGGATTCAAAGACGGGCGCAAATATTCCGCACACGTGACGCGGCTCTGCTCTCATTAAAGCGAGAAAGCGAGGATGACACAACTCAGCGCGAAACTAAACTAAATGAAGACAGTTTCAGGACTAAAAACAACTAATAAAAGATTATGCATTATGGCAATAATTATAAATTATGCACAGTACCAGAGCTAGCGGCAGAAACTCCGCCGGCCGGGAGATTCCTGACTATGTTATGAGTCTAAAATGTTCAAGCAACCATGGCCTAATATCAATAGTTATGGAGATATGCAACATCAAAGTTGGCATTTTTTTTCAATATTTCTGTTTTATTTTTTTGTAAAAACTTGTACTATCATTACAGCAGTGGCGTGCAGTGGGTATAAACTTAGGTTATGCTGTGACCGACTATATACCTATATTAGAAATATATATATAAGCATACACCTATAAGGGTATATACATTTTTTTTTTAACTATATATAATGAACTATTTTGAGTACCTTCAATCCACAAAAATAATGCACTGTAAAAGAAGTATTGTAAACAATATTTTCTAAATAAATAAATATTTTATATAGGTATAGCTAATACGGCGAAAAATTCCAACATATTTCGAGGACAATTACGTCTAGAATTTTAAATCGAAAAAAACAGATATGTCACTTTAAATGGAAACGTCAGAAATAAAACTTCTAGCCGTAGGACGAAATACGGCTAGAATTTTAAATCAACTTTTTCTTAAGATAAAGATTATTTAATTAATATTTGTTTCTCAGAATCTTTACTAATGCACAGCTTTTTTGCTTGTATGCGCTGCACGCCACTGCATTACAGTAACTTATATTGATTACGAAAAATTCATTTGCTTCAATACAACTTAAATAAAATGATAAAAACTTTATAAAAATAAGCTTTTTCAATTTTTGAAAGGTTTTTATCATTTTATTCGACTTGTATTAAAGCGAATGAATTTTTCATAATCGATATAAGTTACTGTAATGATAGTTCAAGTTTTTGCAAAAAATAAGTAAAAAAAAAAAAAAAAATTCAAACTTTGATATTGCATATCTCCGTAACTATTGATATTAGGCCATGGTTGCTTGAACATTTTAGACTCATTACATAGGCAGGAATCAACCGGCAAAGTTTCTGCTGCTAGCCCTGATAGGCCCTGTATATGATATATTCACAAGGTATTGAATACGATTTTCATAGGTAATCAATCTTCTACATTCTACTTCTTGTCAATGGATCTCAAGAAGAATACTCAAAATAAGATGGATGGACAGAGTTACGAATGAAGAGGTTATGGTTCGGATGAATAAAGAGAAATAAGTAATTAATACAATAAAACTCTCGGACATGAGATGGGACATCCAGAGATCTTGCATCGCATATAGGTACTGATACACATGCTTCTTTTGAGCATGCTCATCAGCAACTGTACACACTTGCTCGTTATTAGCATGTTTATTTTAAGCATGCACATGAAAGAGCACGTTAAAAGCTAATAATCAAACACACATGCTTATTACTGGCATGCTCTTGTCATAGAATAGAGAAAAAAAGGCAAGACTGGGAGAAGAAAGGCATTTAAATACATGACGAGCATTTAAATCATGGTCGTCTTCTAAATGATCCAGACCTTCTGAACATAATGCAGGAACTATCAGATGTCAGTGGCAGAGTACGATTGAAGATAAACATCACAAAGACTAAATGATATTCATGTTAAATATTTTCGTTGTTGAAAGACATCGACAAGCTCAGCCTCTGTGCGGATGCGCCGATTTTGTTTTCGATTATAATATCTTCTAGAATCCAAATCCATACTGCACCATTGATTTAAAAGTTAATAATTAGAATATCAGATAAGAAAAAAAGTAGTATTTTATTTATTTTAGTTTTGATTACGCCCATTAGGTATAGGCTTTTACATAAAGAATATAATATAAATTTCAAAAGCACATACATTAAACAATATCTGTATAGCACCAAAACATGAGTATAAAAATTAAAATATAAAGTATAGAGCAGCAATGTGTATAGGCTTTTACGTAAAAAATATAACATAAAATTAAAGTGAATATACATTAAACAATATAAGTTATAAGTAGCAAAATATAAAAGCATCAGGAATTGCACCAAAACATGAGTATAGAAATTAAAAATATAAAGTACAGATCGGCAATGTGTATGAAAAATATGTATTACCCACCATTACATGTATATATTAACAGTTGAAGTCAGTAAATATTTACTATCAGATTAGAACCATGAATGGCCAACAATTTATTTCAGTTACCAGTTAGAAAGATTGTAAACAGAAATCAATTGAGCCATTACAGCGTTGTTTCATTATCCAAAGAAATATTTACTTTCAGTATACCGTGCGGCATCGAATTTCTAAAACCATTCCTAGAATTTATTAGCTATTAAGTACAACATCTTATTGCTGCAGACGCGAGCACCTAAAACTGGAAACAGCCTCTTTAAAACACGTGAATTTAATAAAACCTATCCCACCATTTAAAAAAGAGGCTTCATAACCGGATTTCGAAAAAACCAACATCCCTCGCATCTTCTTACGCCTTGAGTGCACATTTCCGATTCGAGTTTGTTAATTGCATTCTTACAGTCGGGTGCATCTGGAACCGAGCTTCGTCAATCTTCGGGTACTATATTACATTCCTCTCATGCACAAGGGATCAGTTTATAACGAGAGAGAGATGAAAGTAATATAATGTTGAAAGCAAAACCGGAAATACACGAAGCTACTGATTTCAGATGTCTGGCACAGAAACAAAAAATGGGTTACCATCGCCAGTTAGGTCAGAAGATAAATATGACATGTGTCATTTCGGTCGGGAATGAAATAACATCTGCAGGCATTACAGATTGGGAGACGTGGGAAATGACTCACATGTGTTTTAGGACGCGAGGTTTTTTAGTCAATCGTACCGAATATTTTCTATTTCTTAGAATAAATATTTAGTTTTTAACCTATTAGCTGGAATAATATTATTCACAGAAATGGTTTGAATTTTTTCAATATTTTCGAATGTTTAGAAATGGGGCCACTGATTTAGGCGGGCCTGATTCTCAGCGGAAGTAAACAGCGGAAAGAAAGCACAAATTGTTAGGGAGAAGCAGACCGGAAGTAGATCGATGATATGGACACCACGTGGGACGACGTATCCCTGTTCGGAAGATAGAAGAAGAAATTTCCGTAGTTTCTCTATTTAAGCATATGATTTATGGTTAATACTAGCGGTATTAAATGCGGTCGTTGTAAATTAAATATTGAAATAATGTTTAGAGAAGAATCGCATTCCATTACAAACACATTTAACATGAAAACACTGAAAAGAAATTAATGGAAATTATAAAATAAAACTCTTTAGTAAAATGAGTATTATCATTATATTTTTTTTCTCTTCTTCGTTTTGAATATATAATTTTTTTATCTTATTTGGAAAACTACTGTTAGACTAATGTATTAATTTATATAATGTATTTATCTAATTATCTTATTTGGAAAACTACTGCTAGTCTAATGTATTAATTTATATAATGTATTGATCTAATTATCTTATTTGGAAAACTACTGTTAGACTAATGTATTAATTTATATAATGTATTTATCTAATTAAACATTTTATTGTATTAATTTAATTAAAATATTTGTATTGTATCAATCTAATTTAAATTTTTATAATGTACTAATTTACTTGAACTTTAAATCATTAATTAATTATATATACTAATGAGTACCTATATTCGAATATTGTGTTTTAAAATGAAATATATAACTTGCCCTAAAACAGGCCAGCCTAGTTGGGTAGTTACATATTTTATCATATGATTGTATGATAAATTATTATTGTATAATTATACTTGTAATTTAATGTAATGTTATGTTAAATAAATAAATAAATAAATTAGATTAGGGGAGAGCTGTGGTTTTGCTTCTTTAAAAAGGCAAAAGGTTACAAATGAAATGCGGAAACTAAAATGTGAAGTGGCGGTTTGAAAATTATTAATTCAATAAATGAAGAAATATTCATGAATGAGGATGAAAAATTGGATGAAGATATGTAATGTAAATGAGGAATGCTTCATGAGTGCGAATCTATGAATGATGAAAATGATTTCATTGGAATAATCATAATAACTGACTAACCGCGACGTATTTCCCCGCGGGGGTTGGCAGAGAGGATGGAGCGCCATACTCTTCTGTCATGACAAACATCTCTCGCCTCATCTATATTCAAACGCACGCAAGCTCGACGATTGTTGAGACCCCTAATAGGACCATCTTCGAATTTTGGTTAATCTGGTTATACCAAGTCTTCTGCGGGTGCCCTCTTATTGTATCAAAATTTGCTTCATATATCTTTTTAACATTCCACATACGTTGGAAGAAACAAAATGTGCATTAAGGCTTTCGAAGAATGGTGAATCTGAGGGGTACGATATCGTTGTTGCTAAGTATATTAAAGCTGGTGGCAAATGTTTAGAGTAGAGCCACACCCCTTTCAACTGGAGGAGGGCTGTCATTATGCCTCTCTATAAACGTCAAGGGTTGCGAATGAAATACAGAAACTATGTGGCTTTGTGGGTGGAATTCTGAGACGGCGAATTTTTTTTAACGAAAACTCAAAAAGACGATAATATAGAAGAATTAAAAATATTAATAAAAAAATTACCCGGCAGTCTAATAGTGGTGGACTTCGTTTCGATGTGTAAAAAATAGCAAACATTGTTGCATTGGCTCAACTTGTCGAGTTGTATAAATATTTATTCAAGAAGTAACAGACGACACTGTTTATTTAATAACGAGGTACATTCCGTCGGCTTTAGTCATCACTCTCCAGGTTTACACAAACGTTGTTTGTAAGTGTATATTAACTAGCCGTAAACTCGCGAAAAATCACGGGACATAATAATAATTAATAACGACCCTTGCGTGTAACATGAGCCGTGCGCCGATAGACGTGTCACACTAGGGCGCCCGGACCTCATTAGCGACTAGTCAACATCAGTGTTGTTGTAATTCCATCCTAATTCCGGACAGACAGACATTCGAAATTAGTATTATTAGTATTTTTAATATTTAAAGCATTAACTTTGTTGTTAGACATTATAACAGAGTGTTAATTAGTGTAAACTACTACCAGATTTTAGGTCTGCCGGTTTCCCGTACCCGTCTCTTCGTCAGGACCAACACTACACTACTATATTCACAACACTATACACCACAACCATACTACTGTTGACCTTTAACCAATATTTATGACATGCGTGTTATTAAAAATTACAATTATTATTAGTAGTAGTAGTATTAAATATACACATAAGCTAGCCACCTATATAAAGTAAGGCTTCAAAGAAGCATTTTATGGATAATTAATTTTAAAACGTCTATCTATTGAACAAATATTGTAAAAAATTGCACAATAATTATTATTAGTGATGCAACGAATACTACTTTCACGAATACGAATATCAAGCCTACTATTCGGTGAATACGAATACGAATAAATCAACAAGGCAATAAATAATGCACCACTGTTCTTTTTTTACTAAGAGATTAAATAATTAAAATTTACCACCGGAAAGTTTTTGTTCCAAAAGCACAACATTTCTTTTATCCGTTTGTACATTCCCAGCGGTCGAAAATAAATATCACTTTTTTCACGCTTACGAGAGGTCATGTTATTAGATTTAATTTGAAATTATTTTGAGAACTCATGTTATGCTGTGAAACAAGTAACCATTGACAACTTGAGAAAATCCATTCTTTCAATTTTGGGGGAATCCCTGATAATAGAGTGCGTAGGTGTGATACACGGTGCACAGCCAAACCGTAATTTGCGTTGCGTTCAGTTATAAATAGTTTGTTTTTAATATTCGTAGTGATATTTGGCAAATACGAATATTCGTATTCGTTGCATTACTAATTATTATCTGTTTTTGATCCATGTTACTTTTTAGTGACACATTTATGTCTTTACGATAAAAGCAACAATTTATCTGGTTTATTAACAAAAAAAACAAAGAGAAGTAAACTTGACAAATGCAATGTCATTTCATTTAAGAATTAACAAAAATAGTTCACTCGTCATCGCGTCGCGGGACTTAATTAATGCCTTGACTTGGCAATAAAGTAGACGGTATGTCCTATTATACGCATTCAACACAAAATTCTGTCAAAAGTGTTTATATCATCAAACTAAATTAGATTTGCAATACCATTCATCAAAATATAAACACGGCGTACATAACTAATTTTTAAATCACAGCGCGCGAGAAAAATAATAAGCACATACCGTCGCAATAATAATGGCCGTGTTTGTGCTTCGTCCGAATGGCGATGACGAATTAAGCCATGTATTCACTAGGGGACAAATTGTCCC
Source organism: Agrypnia vestita (assembly GCA_016648135.1). NCBI lineage: Eukaryota > Metazoa > Arthropoda > Insecta > Trichoptera > Phryganeidae > Agrypnia > Agrypnia vestita. The sequence goes on along the minus strand of JADDOH010016190.1, from coordinate 3,326 downwards.
TCAACAGCACTCGCGGCACAGAGTCTACGTGACGTTGCAACGTCGTGCACTGTTCCGCGACGGCGCGCACAACATAGCGCGGCATTTCTACGTGCCGTGGCAACGTTGCCATGCGCACGGTACACGAGCGAGCTCACAGCAACATTACGCGGAGCGTCAGTACCACGTGGTATGTTTACAAGTGAATACGCATGCGCTGTATCTGTCAAGATGACACTGTGGGGAAATGAAATTGTTCTTGAACTCATCGAGCTGTATCGATCGAAGATCGCATAGAATGTCCGTCCTTCTTTCTCTTTGCAGTAAATAATTTCGCATTCTCCTCTTTTTTCTCCTCTTACGTTTCGATAAACTCATTAACATAAACAGATACGCAGCTGTTATCATAACCTCATAGGGCGACATTTCCGTGACGTGTGGAAAACAATAATAATTTGCAAAAAGGACCTTGTTCTTAATAATATTCAATTTACTACAGTAAAACCTTGTTAATTTGAAATTGCGACCCAAAAAAACATTTCGAATTGCGCGGAACACCGTTTTCGCCAAATGAGATACTGCAGCTGTCATCATAACATCATCGGGTGACATTTCCGCGACAAGATATGCGAGTCCCGGTGTGTACACGTCAAATGACCGCGTCATTGTCCCCGAAACATGAGAGTAGATGTTGATGCGATATGCCGAGCGGAATGTTTCGCGATTTGTCCCCTAGTGAATACATGGCTTAATGAACGGCGGTTCACTGAAGTGAACTGTACCGCTCGTTCGTTCAAAAGATCAGTTTGTTCATGATCCATCTCTACTTTTCAGTTCTCCTCGGGTTTCGCGCCGAGCTGGTGTTTCTTGTTGGTTCTGTGCTGTGTTGATCAATTGTCTGGATCGCTAGTTTGATGTGGTTGACAGTCGTTGACGGGAACAGTGGTCAAGTGAGTGGAGAAATATTGAGTTTGTCTTTCGCGTTTTTTTAAGGTAAACCTCAACGTAATCTAATCTGTATTTTAATTCTTGCTGTCCATTATTATTTGGTAATATGAAATTGGGTTTATTAATAATATTAACAGTCCCAATTCCTGGTATAAATTCACGTTCATAAGTTCACGTGAATTTATATCAGGAATTGGGATCAGTGGAATATAATATAGGCACGGTGTTCCAGATCTCAATACTTCATAATGTGATTAAATTAAAATTCGAGTTCGAATTTTGGTTCGAACCAACAGCCGCTATACTTACGTTACTTATAACAAAATCATACCTGAAATATTTTCTCTATATGTACCTACACTATACTAGAAGTTTTGGATATATATTTTTTTTTTAAATAGAGAAGCGAACACGGAATACGTGTCACAACACTATTTATACTATTTTCAAAATAAGCTAAGCGTTTAGGTTATTTTGAAAATGAAAATAGGACTAACTTGCTGGTCTCGAGTGAGGTTCCAACCGGGTACCTTTGAATCACGAGGCGAAAGTCCTAACCACAAGACCAACAAGCTACTCTTATATAAGATATTATGACATTTAAGTTAGGGAGATTATGGCAGATAATATGTAATAGGTACCTACAGATAAAAAATAGGTAAGTAAAACATTAAAATATAAAGTTTCAGGTTATATTGTTAAATAGTGGTCCGAATCAACACATATATATATATATAAAGTAACCCGTGTTTCCCTACCCGCCAAGTTTTCTCCACAACCACCCACAGGTGTTTATGGTGGTGGATAGCCCTTGGTGTCACATCGAAAATATGCGAGTTTGGTGGAGGTGGGTGGGAGTGGGTGACGAAAATGTGCTTTCTAGCACACTGTTTTGTTATGGGAAGGCCGCAAATGCTTCATATTGTTTCAAAGTAGGCGCTCCGACTGTGTCGGTGAGTCTAGAAGGCTTCGGAAAAACCTGCTCTAGAAAGTTCTGGAAGGAGGAGGTTCTAGAAAACTCCCGAAAGTTCTATAAGGTTCCAAAGTGAGCGGCGGAATGTGTCGGTGTGTCTAGAAGGTTGCCGCACATTCGATAAATTTCTTGAAAGTTCTGGAAGGAGGATGTTCTAGAAGGTTCGCGAAAGTGCTATGACGATCCAAATAGTGTATTAAAAACCGGGCGTGCACAGCTAGTTAAATATATAAAATTCAAATTTGTTACTGTAAAGTAGATGACATGATTATTTATGGAGCTTCAAAGCACCTGGCGGAAGAAATGACTCGCGAAATGCAACTAGCAATGAGTGCACGAGATATTAGTGGCACGAGAGCATGCGCAGTATTGACCTTCTTTAGCCCTCGCTTATTAGTGACATTTGTGTGCGCACATTGCTAGTAATGAGCATGCTCATTAGTGGCACGCTCAAAAATAACCGCCGGTTGATTTATGAGCGTGCTAATGTCATTTACCATGAGAAGGCGTATCTTTTGAGCATGTGTGAACAGGCTTGCTTATTATGAGCATGCTTGTGTCATCGCGGGCTTCGCGGCTAGTATTATCAATGCGATCTTCTCAGTCAGTGGCTGCGGGCGATATTAATGAAGAGTACTGATTAATTAATTAATCAAACGTACAAAGTCACTTAACTCTATTTAACGTAACGCTATTATTCAAATTAAACTATTTCGTAAATTTATCACTCGTGAATAGACACTTCATAATCGTTTTAACACTTTATTCACTATTCACTAGACCAGGTGTGGCGAACCTAGGGCACGCGTGCCAGAGGCGGCACGTTTGAGAATTTGGAAGGCACGCGAATGATTTACAAGTTCAAAAATATATTTTTAAATTTTTAAATACTTGAATTTGGAAATAATTGAAAGCGATCGATTAACGAACATAATTAATAAATATGCAGAAGAAGAAATAATGACACATTGGAACGCCATTCCAGAAATATTTAGCGATTTAAAGAAACTAGCGAGAGCAATATTATCAATTTTCTCTTCTACATTGCTTGGGAGTCATTATTTTCAGAAATGAATCCAGTTGGTAGAGTGTATTACTAAAAGTGACGAAATATGAACCAGATATTAAGAATTTGTCATCGAATGTACAACAGAAAAAATTTCATTGATAAATAACTAATGTGTATGTTTATTAATTACGGCTTTATTTTTAAGAATCTATATTGTAATTTTTAAGCTTGTAAATAAAATTCAGAAAAAAATCATTTTTTCTATTTTTTTTACTGCTTGGGCGCGCCTCACAATCGGGAAATAATATTTGAGGATTTTCGGCACGCGGTTCCAAAAAGATTCGCCACACCTGCACTAGAACATTCCATCCAATTTCCGCGCGTATTGTTCGCTCCGGTTTATTTCGCTACGTAAGA